>JAHHFK020003765.1:525000-665752 GCA_024533555.2 Aedes koreicus
CCGGGAGAAGAGGAGAAAGAGCAAGAACAGCTAAGAAACAGCACAAACCGAGTTCTGATGAGGCCCCGCGCTGTTGATTTTTTCGGCGAAAAGAAAAGTCAATAAACTCATAAACTGCGAATTAATCGAAATTTAACAAGATGTTCAGCAGCGGACGTCGGCCGGACAGGAACGGACACTCTCTCCCTCATTCGTCACTTTCGGGGCCGAAACGAGCGGCAACAGTTTTGCGCTGAAAAGAACGAAATTAAACTGATTTTTACGATCCCAGTAGCCTCAGATGTTTGAGCCTCGGATAGGCGCCCGGCCTACTGTGACCATCTCGGGAAGTGTGCTGACTTTCCTCGCCTGGGCGCTTTTTATTTGGCTTGGTTGTTTTGCGGTTGTGAAATTCAAACTGTTTTCCCCGGTCATTTTGAATTTTCAAAGAGGAGGAGGTTAAATTGGTTCAATGTTGCCACAGCAATCACGGGTTCCGTTGAATTGTGTTGTTTATTGTCTTTGAAAGTGGGAATTTCCTCCGCATAGTTGTGTTGTCAAACCGCAGAGTAATGAACATTAAATGTTAGGTTTTATAGTGGATCATGTCTGCCGAGGTTGTCGTTATGCCAAGTGCCGCGCAAATCAAAGTCATTCGCCTGGATAGGTAACATCAATGTTCCGCTTCTTTCTTCTCGACCAACCAAGAACAACGACCTTGGACGCGGTGAGGGAAGATGAGCGGATTTCGCAACCGTTGTTGATTGCCCGTGCAGCATCATCCCATCTCGGGCAGAGCTTAACATAATACTTGTTTCCCAACATAAAATCCAATCTGCGCACGAAGCCGAAGCACTGTTGAAGTGTTTTTCTTTTGCAGAGTTGCGGAATTCAACGGGAAGGACGCCGCTGGTTGGGAGGAAAAATTCTATCCACCGTTTTTTTTTTTTTTTTGCCGCAAATCCACCAGTACCTCTCTTGAGAGATTCTTCAGAACAATCTCGGGAAGAAGACGACGAGCTCCAAGGGGGAAAAAACGGCAAAGAATGAAAAATAAATTTTATGTAATACACGTAACCGTCGCGGCCTTGGAAGGTCGTCATCCTCGTCGTGTGCATGAGTCTTCAACCGACCGCACCACGGGCACAGCATCCGATCCGAACGGGGTTTGGCCACGGACCTTGCTATTTCTACTGCTTCTTCTAAATGGCTAGAGCTTGCTCAACAACAAAAACAACAACCGGGTTGGATCATCACCGGGGAGGAAGACACTGTTCGTATAATTACGCATCTTCTTCGTTAGAGAAACCTATCTCGTTGCCGGCCGCAGGAAGTTCGTCGTTTGGGTTCTACCGTTTGTCGTTCTGTTGCGGCTGTATTGCGGTGAGTTGTTGATGTCTTTTCGCGTTTTCCTCGGCTCGCAATGCCCGCAATTCCCCGCATCGGGCAAGCAATAGCAGAGCTCCAGATTGATGATCGTCATCATTTTCTCGATCATAATCAGTGCACTGCTGCCGTCGTTGTCGTCATCGTGCCGGGTGGGACAGAGGTGTGCGAAGAACTTCAGGGAAGGCAGTGACCGATTATAACGCCGAGTTGCGAACCAGCAATGACTGGCAGGGTTGTTGGCACTCATTTGGACTCATTCTCGTTTGTCACTAGTTCATTGTAGATGACGAGTATCGCAAGTTGCAGTATGATGGTAAACAGTGCATTGCCCAAACTTCCATATCAATGACGGGAGACCGTTCCATTCGCTGTAAGACTCGCTGCGAGGCTTACTGCGATTGAAAGACAAATTGAACCCTCTCTCTCGCCATAGATATGAAAGTAAAAGCAATGCATTCTTGGACAACGATGCAGGCGGATCCAAATGCTGCAAGTTTATCACACACCATTTTTGATATTCAATTTCTGAAGTGAGCTGTGAGCATGAGCATGAGCATGATTGACCGCCCAAGGTTGCTATCCCGCTGTTGACAGATCAGCTGTAATTACACAGAGAACCAACAGATGATGCTTGGGACTAGCATACACCCTCAATGTGTAAAAACTGGTGATCCGGCCCCGCCAGAATGTAGGTCAAATAAGGAAAGGTTAGGAATATGTTGACACCTCTGCACTTCCACGAGAGATCACTGGGATGTTGGATAAAATGTTTGGGTTTGCAGCGGGATTCGTTTTGGTAAACGATGTGCTGAATTCAACTGACGTCGGCAGCGAATAAGATATTTTAATATGTTCCCGGTTTATTCTCTGCACAGAGATGCACAGTAAACTTATTCAAATTTTGGCACCGATTTAAACCAACAGTTGGAGCCACTCACAAGTGTGGATTGTTTATTTCAATACAATACAAAAATATGTTGGAACATCGAGTTCGAGAACCGATTTAAACACACAGTAAGGATGCTGTTGGGGCCACTCACAATTGTGGGTGGGTGATTTCAATGGAATAAAAAAAAAACGTTGAAAAATCGAATTCGAGGACCGATTGAAACCAACAGTAAGGATGCTTTTGGGGCCACTCACAAGAATGAATGGTTTATATATTATGTTGAGATTTCGAGTAGTTGGAGAACGGATTTAAACCAACAGTAGTGATGCTGCCACTCACATCAGCGGGGGGTTTACCTCAATGTAATACAGAAATACGTTTTTATGTCGAGTTTGAAGACCGTTAAAAATATTTAAAAACAATCCTATACTACTTATGAGTGGAATGGAACCCTTTTTGATGGAATAGTACTTGAAGTTTAGAAATACAATTTTAATAAAAAAAAAATTAACAATGTTTTGCTGATGTTCTGCAAAACAGATTAGCATAGCATAGCAGTTATTCCATCATTTTCTGAAATGAGCTATGAACAAAACAGTCTAACTGATTCCAGTGGCAGCAAGCCTGATATACAAAGAATGTACTCGAAAAAAAGGCAACAGACAAAAATGATCACCTTAAATTTATTTTAAGTCGGACAAACCTGATTTAGGCGGTATCTGGCTTATACACGAAATATCCCTTCAATTTATGACATCTAGCAGTCTATATATGTTCATAATATAACGCAGAAAATAACATCTGTGGTAGGCTTTTGAAAATTACGGAACCTGTGGTAGGCTTTTGCACTTATTGCTGAATCTATTTTTCATTTTCGGTTTGCAAATAGACTTTTTGCCAATTCTGAGCTGATCTGATTCATGCAGCGCTGTGTGCCATTTGACTAGTGTTTGAATTCAATCTTTGCCATTACTTCATCATAACTCACAATATCATTATATATGGTAATATTGTTTTATTGATTTTACTTCATAAATGATTTAAACATTACTTATTGTTTTTTTTTTTTTTTTTTTTTTTTCCCTCCCTCTCATTTTTTTCCTTCCCACACTCAGTAGCAATAACTATTAGGTCAGCAAAAATAAAAGCGTATTGCTGTTAAAAAATCAGCATCAAGTAGCAAATAGTGACCATCGCAACTTTAAACTAAAATGTAAAAATGTTAGTTTTGTAAAATTTCAATAGATTTAATAAACTTTTTCAGGATACCTTAAATCAAGATTTTGGTGAAATGCTGCTATCGCTGAAAACGAACGATTATAACCTTGCTTAAGCGCGGAACCACAGAACTCTACACTTAAACACTTTACAACATTTCTTGCATTTCAGGATCAACCGAATGGAGATCATGTATAATAGATACGAATGATTGCAGGTTTTTTTCCTTTACATAAATATATACACTATTATATAAATATTTCATGGGAATGGGAGGGACCATCAGGGCATGCGATTGAAGCACTCTGGATGGGGAGAGTGTGAATGCCAACTCCCCATTGCTAACAGTTTGTGAATAGAGGGCGGGCTCTTCTCCCCGCCCATTGGGGTATCCTCATGTTAGATAGCTTGCTCTTTTGACCAATTGTTCAATCTTGTTGTTGGAAGGAGATTATTTATATCCCTTTGGATACGTATAAGTGATGTTGCCTATCGATCCACCCAACCTCTTTTTGGCCCTTCATACAACGGCATGACTAGGATAATCAGTGGTTATTGAAGCTTGATCAAGTCTAACAGAGAGGAGAGCCCATTGCTGTCGGACTTAGATTCCATGCTACAATGGGTAGTAAGGTCTGTATCCGCAATAATCCGGACACCTCAAAACATGAATAAAACATAAATTTCGCATTATATTTCCGTCGTAGTTGTTTATTTCAGATTCATGGGATGTGTTTTAACAATTCGTGAAGACAAAACATAGTTATTCGGTATTTGCATAAAATTTTCGAACTTTGCGCTTAACTCCGTCCATTAGGGTTTGTACAGACTCTTCAGAAATCGTAGAAGCCGTCTTTGTCCAAATTTGCTGGAAGCATTTGATGTCTTTGATTCCTTGCTTCTTTCCAGAAAGCTTCCGCTTCATCAGAGCCCAATATCTCTCGATTGGTCGTAGCTCTGGGCAATTTGGCGGGTTTGAGGTTTTTGGTACAATGTTCACTTGATTTGCTTGGTACCACTCCATCACAGTTTTAGCATAGTGGCATGATGCCAAATCGGGCCAGAACAAAGGTTTTTCTTTGTGACTTTTGATGAAGGGTAGCAATCGCTTCTACAGACACTCTTTCTGATAGATCTCCTTGTTGATTGTGCCTGTAGTGACGAAAGATTTACTCTTTTTGCCACACGTGCAAATTGCTTGCCACACAAGGTATTTTTTGGGAAATTTCGATGCCTTCTTCGTTCTGAAATGCTCAGCTGTAGCATTTCTGGACATAGCAGAATAAAAAGCCAGCCCTGGAAGCTGCTTGAAATCCTCCAGGACATAAGTTTCATCGTTCATAACAACGCATGAAAACTTCGTCAAATATTTGCAGTACAAACGTCGAGCCCGTGATTTTGCTGCCAAGTTCTGTTTGTCGTTGCGATTTGGAACTGTTTTTACTTTATACGACTTAAGTCCCAAACGTTGTTTTGATTTTTGGACAAAACCAGGCGACATCCCTATTTTACGAGCCACCGTTCGAATGGAGAGATTTGGGTTTTTTGTTAATATCCTTTTCACCTTTCGGTTCATGACAGGATCAGCGCGTCCAATGTTTTTGTCACTTCTCGGTTTCCTCTCCACCGTCAAACGTTCCGAAAATGATTTGAGCACATCGTGAACAGTGGATTTAGGCAAATCCAAAGTTTTTGCAAGGTCCCGTATTGACAAGTCAGGATTTGCCGTACGCCCGTACAAAATTTGCTCGCGCACTTGTTTTTCTTTTGTCGCCATCTTGAATACTAAATATGAAAGAGCCTGATTAATGTGGATACAGACCTTAGTACATATCATACATCATCATACACTATAATTGTTATGTTTTAGTATTCTCCATACGTTTGAGAAAATATTAGACGTTTAATTCTAAGAATAACCCCAAAAAGAATTCTCTCATCCAATGTAGGCAACAAATCAGAGTGTGTACAAACAACCACTACAACCATCACAAGCCATTCTAGTACATGAGCACGATCAGGCGCGCATTATTTTGCTTGTCAAGGTGGCGGATTCGTTCCTGCTTTGACCTACCCCGCATTGGGGATGTAAGGCAAAGGAATGCGTGTTTAGTTCGAGTACTGAATCATATGCCCTTGGCTCATTTTGAAATACTTCTATTCAATTTTTCACAGCCTGCCGTACACTGACGGAACTATCAACATTTTCTCTTCATATCTTTCGTTCTAGCAAAAATTACTGAGAGAAATATTTCCTTTACACCATCATATTCCTTTTTTTCTCCGCTTCTCTACTTCCCCTTCTATTCTTCCGTTGGTTTGCTCCAATTTTTCCTGCTTCTTACGGTTCTTCTAATTTTCCTTCCTCTTTTTTCTCTATTTTTCTTTGACTTTTCTCCTTCCACTTCTTCTACTTGCCTTCCGATTTTTTCCTTCTGTTACTCTTCGTCCACTAGTGATTCCACTTCTTGTGTTTCTGCTCTTCCGTTTCGCTTCTTCGAATTCTATCCTTCAACTTCATTCACATAGCTTTTGTTCTTCTTCGACTTTACATTTACATTTCTCTCCTTCATGTTATCTTCTTCAATCTCACTTTGTTCGCTTCTTTCCTCTGCTTCGCTTCTTTCGTTGTGCATCCTTGAATTTCTTCTGCTTCATGTATTCATTTTTTGTTCTTCAACTGCTCTTCGTGATTTCTTCCACTTCTTGATTTTGTTAGGCTCTACTAATCCGAATCGAGGGAAGGAAGAAAACGTGGACCTGCCATACCAAACGTTTCCAGATAGGGTTATATAATGTGATATTTCGTATTTTATCGTTGGAAGCATAGATGCTAGAAAGACTAGTTTGTGCTCCTTTTGCCTATTTTTGACCTATTGACCCATTCACCACAGTACTATGGATCAGCCAGTAAGGTAGGCATTACAAAAATGGACTGATTTTAGCAATTTTTCCAGTTGATTTGCAGTTGTCATGGCCAAAACAGTCAAGCAACTACGCTCTATGGTTTGTTCGTAATGCCAACTCTACCCCGGAACGAAGAAGTTGGACATCATGAGGCACTTCGTGTCTGCTGAATATAGCCCATCCGGCATTTAACGACTGTTCCAGAAAGTATAAGCACATCTTATTTCAACGGTCACTTTGAATATAATGAAATATTTCAACATGTTTTGGCTGCGTCCTTTTGTTTGCACATTTCTGAATGACATAGCATCAAAAAAGTGCTCAGTTTTGTGTTACCTATCAAAATGCTCCGGAACAACGAAAAAGTATCGTGCACAAATGGTGCACTGTGAGCGGACTCTCCTTGAGAAAATTGGCCAAGGAAGAGGGTGTAAGCATCGGAGCGGTACGATCTGGGATTCGAAAATATAGAGAACAGTGTACGTTTGAAGATGCGCCGAAGAGTGGTCGGAAATGCGGTCTTGTTAGTCCGGATATCGATAAAAAGATTAGGGATCCCTACAAGCGAAAACCAGCGACTTCCGTTCGGGATGTTGCGAAAAAACTAGGGACCTCGTCGAGTAACGTCATGCGTGCCAAACAAAGACTTGGGCTAAAAACATACCGGAAGCAGAAAAAATCCAAAAGGAACCCAAAACAGGCCGCGTCCGTGAAACCACGGGCCCGCAAACTCTACGATTCGTTATTGTGTAGAAATTCTGGGTGTATAATAATGGACGATGACACGTATGTGAAACTAGATTACAAGACGCTTCCCGGACCACAATTCTATGAACGCTCAGAAATACGTTAAGGAATGTCTCCAGAAGCGATTATTGCCGATGATCAGGCAGCACGAAGGTCAAGTAGTGTTTTGGCCTGATTTGGCGTCATATCATTACGCAAAGGACACTTTAGAATGGTACAAAAGTCAAAATGTATGTTTCGTGCCGAAAGACATGGATCCGCCGAGCTGCTCGGAGGCACGGCCAATCGAGACTTTTTGGGCTTTAACCAAAGCAAAGCTTCGAAAATTCATAAAACCAGCGGACGACATCCAAAAATTTAAAAAAAGATTGGCCAAAAGTGGTCAAAATGGTGGGAAGTACCATTGTGCAGAAGCTAATGGGTCATGTTCGAGGAAAAGTTAGGAGTCTTGGCTATGATTATATATTTTGTTTAAACGAGAGTAAAATATCATATAAAACACAAATACAAATATGATTTGCCAAATGAAATTATTAAAACTAAAAAGAGCATGACTTTTTTGTTATTTTGAAAGCGTGCTTATACTTTCTGGAACAGTCTATACAACATCACCTCCCTTCTGGAGAATGTCAAGGACATTGAACTGAAGCCTGGTTCCGACCGTAAAGTGTAGCAGAAGCTGAAAAGGAAGACCGAAGGCAATCGCTCCTTGGGCCGAGGGGTGACAGCATTATGCGGAGGCGTCAGTCGAGGCCGACCGTGTCTTAGCAGCAGGCAATCACCCAGAAGGAGCGGTTGAAAGTGCTGGTGAAAAACATGTTTTCAGCGAATCGTGACGTTGAGGCCATAAGGGATTACGAGACCTACTTAGCGCTGGACGGCATCCACTCGCAGGATATCGGGTACTTTACCTCAGATACGGCCTTGGAAATCATGTCTATTGTGAAGTCAACGCGGTCCCTTTTCTGCATGAAATTCAGGCACAAGCTTTCAGCGACACGTCTGAAGCCCAAAATGTCTAGAACGGATCCAAAAGCAATTTCCAACTCCTCTGCCATCTCTCTAACGGCCAATTTGCGGTCTACGGTCATCCATTCTTTGATGATTTTGTTGATGTTTTCGTCGGTTTTCGATGTCGATTTACCACTTCTTTTTCACGGACTCACGGCCACTTCTGAAACGTTCGGGTCACTGATGAACGACTGTTTTCCTTTTCTCAATTTTCTAATTTCATCTTACCATTGAACCGTTTTTAACGCAAAATTTAATACAAAATGGTTCTTGCAAGTTCAATTTCATTTTTAAAATTGTACAAAATCGATTACACACACAATCGCAGATGTACTCAAAACGGCGTAACTTTTACAAATATCAAGCTTTCATGCTGAAAAATTCATAGAAGGTCAATGACAGATGTGGCAACCTAAAAAAAAAAAGAAAACTCAAATCGAGTGACTGGCGCTCTCAGTGACACGGTGTTGATTCCGGGAACTTTTTGATCAAGGTGGTACGCGACGTTACAATGCGACACCGTCTTTCACAGCGCGCGACCAATTCAGATTCACTTCAAAACCATGAAACATTTTCCAAAAACTCCTACAAATTTTTAGTAAAAATTAACGAAATCTGACAGGAAAAAGAAAAATACGTCCACCGATAGCCAAAGCTTACTTCAATCTCCCGATTATTCTTCGGCCACATGTTAATACAATTTTTTTTAAAGTTATCTCCTCGGTCAGAGTCATTCCTATCTCGGTGATTCGAATTACAAATTTTCTGTTCAAAATTTAGCGCTGGAAAATATGTTCAAAAGTCTCGATAGTATTTTCCTTAAAATGTCCTATTCTTCTGGTTTTCTTCAGTAGATATTCTTAGCTACCTCCGAAGGTAAACACATTCAATATCTTCTGATTTCCCTTCTCGACTACTCTCTAAATTTTCATGAGGAAGTTTACCTCTCACGCCAAAGTCACGAGTTCGAATCTCACCCCCGGAAAAGTTACGAAAATATCCAAAAAGAATATGAACCAGCGCAGGGCAGAAAATCTTTATAATCAAGGAATCAGTCTTGATTCCTAACCGATGCTATAGAATATAAATGAATGCGAAAATAATACACACAGTCCTACGTTACCAACCAGAAAAGGATAAAGATCACTTGGTGATAATCCTCAGACACCCCGGATCCCTGCACGCCCATGGCATTGAGCGCCATCACCTCGATGGCGATGTTGAACCTGATTGGATTCCAGAAACTCATCTCGCCCGCGGACAAGCAAAATCATCGACCATTTAAACTGGCTCATCTTGGCTCTTGGCTCTTGGCGTCCCCATCCGATCCGATGCAACAACGCAATGGCTTAGGCTGAGGCTTCTTGGGCTAGGGATATGGCGCTTTACCTTGATGAAGCGCGGCAGAGACTAATTTTCCCACCACCCCTCGTCGATCAACTTGAAAGGAAAGAAAAAAACAAATGGTCGTCGCGAGCGGGTGAGGGATGAAGGAATTCTAAATAAATTTTAATCAGTCCTTCGTGCGTTCGTTTGTGCTATAAATAGTTGTTGTTCGTACGACGAAGACCAAAGCTGATGGCAGGCTGATTTGTGATCGCCATTTCGACCCACACCACGCCGATCGCCTAGCTGGCGATCGGGCGAGGGTGATTCTTTCTCTTCTTTCCCCGATGATGCTGTCGATGCTCGCCGCAAACATGCAAGTATCTATCTATCTATCGGAGAGCATGCGCGCGCGGTTTTGTTATAGGGGCATCATGTTCGGATATTTATAGTTGGATGTTAATTTGAGTCAGCTCATAGTAAAATTTAATGTTTCCAACTATTATGTTCATTAGCCATAAATTTGCTCCGTTTGCGTTGCTGCGCCGAGATTGATAGCGGAGGGATTTTTCATGTTTGTTGCGGTTTAGGAGAGGTCCGGTTTTAATAGGATTGCATTTGCTGGAGGTCGTCGAGCTGCATTGGAGCGGTGGTTTTATCTTCTGGGAGTTTAATGTTATGTCAGCTAGGTAGTCATAGTCATGAGTGTTTCGACTTTATTCCATCGCAAAGTTGGTTGAAGTAACAGACTTTCGGATGTAGAGAGTCCTTCGGTGGTCGCCTTTGAAGCGGCTAACTGTCTTCTGATTCATAACCAAGACAAGTGGAACACTACTTCCTTAAAGAGACTACTTATGCGGATCCACAGGATGTAACAATTAAGATTTATCTCACAATAAAAAAATCGGCTCAATGTTGCTTCCAATTACATAGTGGCAAATAAGAGGGTCTCGGAATTCCTATGAACCAATTAACCGAACCACGAGATGCGTCATTCTGGTGGTTGGATTGCACTAGGGAAGATTAAAATAGGTATCACAGGACCGAACCTGAGTAACTAGCTATTGCCTTTTGGATCAATGAAGCTTTTTATTTTTTTAAAGCAGCAGCTGGAAGGATTATTCTCTGTGACTTGTGCAAACAGACTAATTATATTTTTTTTTATTATTGTTTTATTTTTATTATTTTGGATGCGTGTTCAATTATTTAATTCAATTATATGCTTTATATTAAGAGTTCTATTTGTTTGTGCATTACTTGTTCTGGAGTTATACATTATTAGTAACTGGATGATTTTCAAATTCAAATTATGCCTGATTATGAGGTTTACGAGCAGAAGCTCGCACCATTTGTTGTGAAGTAAATTTAGCAATTATTTTGAGTTTAATTTTCTTTAATATTTTTTCAATTTAAATCAAACATTCATTTGATTTATAGTATTTTTTTTTTCTTGATTATCGAGATTTTCAGCCTTGGGCTGGTTCATCTCCCGTCGTAGTTACTCAAATTCCCTTTTTGGGTATTTTCGTAACTTGTTCGGAGGTGAGATTCGAACTCGTGACTTTGGCGTGAGAGGTATGGATGTTAACCACTACGCTGGGGTCGCCCCCCCTTATAGTATTTTGTTTTCCTTAATCTTTAATTTGATTTGCATCATGTTTTGCTGAGAATAGCCGAACTCATTTTGATTTTACTGAAGGTGACAGAAAATTGATTTCTGGATTCTGGATAAGATTATTATTAAGTGTAATTTTTATAGGAAGAGATGTTTATAGGTTTTTTAAATTAGTAATGATTCCTTTTATATTTAACCTTATCTTTATATATAAAAATGAATTTCTGTCTGTCTGTCTGTCTAAACCTTATAGACTCGGACACTACTGCACCGATCGGCGTGAAATTTTGCATGGAGGGGTTTTTGGGACCGGGGAAGGTTCTTAAGATAACTAGAGACCCTTCCCTTCTCTGAAAGGGGGGGGCTCCCATACAAATGAAACACATATTTCTGCATAACTCGAGAACTAATCAAGCAAAAGAAACCAAATTCAGCATGTGAGAGATTTTAGAAGCAAGAAATGTTTCTATGGTGCTTTGAGACCCCTCCCCTTTCTGGAAAGGGAGGCTCCAAAACAAATGAAACAGAAGTTTCTGCATAACTCAAGAACTAATCAAGGAAATGTAACCAAATTTGACATGTGGAGTTTTCTGGAAGCAAAAAAATGTTTCTATGGTGGTTCGAGACCCCTCCTCTCGCTAGATGTGGGGGCTCTCATACAAATGAAACTGAAATTTCTGCATAACTCGAGAACTAATAAAGCAAATGGAACCAAATTTAGCATGTGGGGATTTTGGAGGCAATAAATGTTTCTATGGTAGGAGACCGCTCTTCTCGCTGTTAGGGGAAGAGAGGACTCCCATACAAATGAAATTCAAGTTTCTGCATAACTCGAGAACTAATCAAGTAAATGGAACCAAATTTGGCAAGTAGAGGTTTCTGAAGGCAAGACATGTTTTTATGGTGGTTTGAGACCCCTCCGCCCTCTGTAAGAGTGGGGCTCACATACAAATTAAACACAAATTTCTGCATAACTCGAAAACTTATCAAGCATTTGGAACCAAATTTGGCATGTGGAGGTTTTTGAAGACAAGAAATGTATTTATGGTAGTTTGAGACCCCTCCGTCCTCTGAAGGGGGGTGGGAGGCTCCATACAAATGCAACACAAATTTCTGCATAACTCGAGAACTACTCAAGTAAATGGAACCACATTTGGCAGGTAGAGGTTTTTGAAGGCAAGAAATGTTTCTGTTGTGGTTTGAGACCCCTCCGCCCTCTGATAGTGGGGACTCGAGACCCCTCCCCTTTCAGAAAGGAGGGCTCATATACAAATGAAACACAAATTTCTGAATAACTCGTGACCTTATAAAGATACTGGAACCAAATTTGACTTTTCCAGGTTTTCGAAGGCAAAAAAAAGTTTCTGATGTGGTTTGAGACCCCTCCGCCCTCTGATAATGGGGTCTCCCATACAAATTTAACCACATTTGGCATGTGGAGGTTTTTCAGAGCAAGAAATGTTTCTAAGGTGACTTGAAACCCCTCCTTTTTCTGAAAAGGGGGCTCCCATACAAATGAAACACAAATTTCTACATAACTCGAAAACTAATCAAGCATATGAAACCAAGTTTGGCAGGTGGAGGTTTTTGAAGGATAGAAATATTTCTATGGTGGTTGGAGACCCCTTCGCCTTTTGGAAGGGGAGACTCCCATAGAAATGAAACACAATTTTGAGCATAACTCGAGAGCCAATGAAGCAAATGAAACCAAATTTGGCAAGTTGAGGTTTTTGGAGGCAATAAATGTTTCTATGGCAGGAAGGAAGGAAGGTCAAGATTTTACATAAACAGTATTTCGAAAATTCATTTTTGAATCGTCTTTAAACGGATATGCATCAAGGAAATTATAATTTGATAAGACTTGATGCATATACATTTAAAGACGATTCAAATATGAATTTTCGAAATACTGTTTATGTCAATGAAAACTAATAGGTTTTTGCTTGCTAATGGTTTTATTTTATTATTATTTTTGTACATTTTCACGAATTAGTAATTAACATAGCTTCATATATCAAATTTATAAATCTTTCATACACAAGGTAAATTTCTTTGGATTATCCTTTGAATTCGAAAAAACCTTTTAGCTGAAATTTGATTTTCTTAAATAGGTACAGAGCAACGAACCTGTGTACCAGGTATTATATTTACGTGGCCATATAACTCCTCAAGTTCTTCTGACATGCATACTGTTCAGCTGATATGAAGCAGAATTTCAATTTTGTTATACTTTTATTTGTCTGTTCAACTGCCCAGTCATAAAGTTCCCGGGGAGTTTTGATTGCGTTTCCATAATCTAGAGCAAGGCTTGTGCTCTTTGCCATTCGTTTGAGAGTATCAACAATAGCATCAAATAGACCCATGAGACGTTGCAACGAAGTGCCAGTCTGCTTCCAATCCAAACTTGGACTTGAAATTGCACAAGCTGGCAAAGTTCTTTTTGTTCTTACAATGGGCCGCTGCTCCATTTGACATGAAAATAATTTTTGTGCAATATATTGCATTTTGTTTAATGAAATCTAGCAATTTTGATATAAACAACTGAACAGTCATGGGTCAATACTTCAGATATTATGATAATGCTTTTGTTTTCCAATTTATTGTCCTTCTTGTAATAAACTTCAAAGTTTTGGTGATAAACAGGATCAACCACCGGATTTAATTGTATTATCACTAAAGTTTACAAAAAATAATAATTTATAAATAAGCCCTTTCCGAATGGTAGCCTTGGTTTTTCAAACATTCAAAGGCCCTTAAAAATCCAAATTGTCATTATAATTAAATTAAATTGGCTTCTGTGAGGTTTTAGGACCAAATTATATGACGAGTTGGCGCGATACACGGTAAAAGTAAGACATGAAAATGTTTTTGTTAAAAAAGCAATTTTTTGCCAATTGACTTTAAATTTTAAAATTTCTTTTTTTAGCGTGTAAGAATCGATTTTACAATTTTTGCATTTGTTTTTCATAAAAGTTAAGACGATTTTCTAAAAGTCACTCATACATCACTTTTGTGAAAGTCTTGTCCTTTTTTAGTTATGTTGATTTAAAAAAAAACAAAGTTTCATTAGATTCTCAGAGGGTGCTGCCAAACACTGGATGAGTTTGGCGTGAAACTCGTCATATCTGATTTTGGAATTGATCCTGTCCAATTGAAAAGAGTTGCTTATCAATCCGTTGCTCTTCCTAGGCCATGTTAACTTGTGAGAAGTATAATAGAATGATAACTGAATATGAATTCAGAGCTTTCGGCTCGTTGCGTGTGATACTTTTTCTTTCCTGTGGAGGTAAACAAATGCTTTTAGCCCTCCAACAGCAACAACACCAACTTGTGAGGAAACAATATAAGAGAAACAACGATTAGCTGGCGCGCACGACATTTATTTTGTGCATTGTATGAACAAGGACTAATGATGGCATGTTGCAAGATGAAAAGCAATACGAATGTTTCATACTATTCATGAATCGCGCGTATTTACAAAACGACCGTAAGCAAATTTACGAAAAATAATGTTCAGTGTGGTAAAACATTGTAACTCAGGTGCCGTCCTTATGAGACGCTGGACCAGCATTAAATAAACAAAAAACCCCAGAAACCAGAAAACTGCCAAATTCTATATTAGAGTATCTTCATTAAGAGCTATGAGAGCATCACCGGATCATCGAATGGCTCTATTGCGTCACCGTCCATCAGACTCCACTTCCTCCTAAGCTAGCTAAGTATTGAAATTAAAAATTAATAATCCTAAACTGCCTTCGATAAACTCACGATTTTAATCGGAACCTTCCTTATTCGCATTCAAAACACACATATTCATCAAACGGTAATCAAAGCCAAAAGTTACTCAAACCAAGGTCGGTCAAGGTAGCATCATCACCTCCGTTCCGGCTTGCTTCCGACGTCTATCTGCGCACACCGAAAACAAAATAAAACTAACAGCAAAAAGAAGAAAGAATTGAAGACAACAATCCAAAACAAAAAAAATACCATTTTCAATCACAACCGCTGAGCTGCGGCCTTCACAAAGGGTTCACCAAACGAACGAAAATGAATTAAATTTTTGACACATTCTTATTAAATGGCGAATGAAACAACGAAGTTCGATGACGATGACAACAACAGCTCGAAGATCTTTTCATTATTTCCCACCACCGGCGCTGACCACCGCTGACTGCCCGCCCGGCACCGAGAGGTAAGCGACCGCAGCTGGAGCTCGATTTTTTTTTCGATCAATTTTTCAGCACACAGCTTGACAGGAAGCAAGAAGCAGCTCTTCGCGGGCCGAGTCTCAGCTCTGATGAACCACCAATCAACACATGCCGCGACACACGGAATTCGGATATGTTGCCTAGAAAAATGAACTAGAGGGGCCACTCTAATCTTCTTCTGTTTTTGAAAAATATCCTTTGTTTTTATTTTTTTAATTCTGATAGCATTCCATCATCGTTCTAATCCGTTTCCTTATCCGAGCAAAAAATCTTCTCATTTAATCTACGGTTCTGAGTGTAAATTGTTTCTGTATTTTTTTTATTTCGTTTGTTTTGTATGCGATTTAGTTTTTTTTTTGTGTGTATTATATATGATATTTATTTAAAAACAAAACAAAAAATTTCAAACTAATGTATCATCATGAAATTTTCAACTATTACAGTGATACGTCAGTTCGTATCCGCATTTATTCATATTTCACTAATGCATAATCAACTAACATCGTCATTCAACTTGTCTTAGCCGCGCACCTTTCGGATGGCGAAATCGGAGAAGGAAGAATGCGGCGAAGAAAACAATGTTTCTACTACAGGTTTTAAAATATTTACAACTACAACAGTCGAACAACGGGCTAGTTTCTTCTTCTCCTCAATATCGGTTTACTCAAGAATCAACGAACGAACAAATTTGCGTTTTTATGGTTAAAAAAAAATATTACAATATAATAAGTTATACTTTCTAGCTGAGAGTAAAATCAAAGCAGTTACACAGTTAAATGAAACTAGTCGGTTGTTGATTAAACAGAAACCATAATTCAAAACACGCAACAAAGGTCACGGCCCGCTCAAGCTGTACAGTCAGATTTTTAAAAAATGGAGAAAAAGTTCTTCACTATCAGAGTCTCATGATTGCAATAAGGGTATAACACAATAATTATTTAAGGTAAAGAGAAAGAAAAAAAACATGAACCTAAAACGACTAAACGAACGAGATAACTTTCGTTTTTCCTAGAGCTTCTAGTTATAGTTTGTAATTAAATTGTAGTACTTATTTTTTTTTTTTTAATTTGCCGTGGTTGACGATGATGTGTTTGTTTGTGTGGTATTGTGGGTGTGTCGGTCGGTCTGGAGTGGAGAAGGCGGAGAACAGGCGGAGGAGGGTGGAGGCATTGCAGCTCTAGGTTGAACCCAGTCCGGCCCATTTGATGAAGTCCGGCAACTCGCGCACGGGCAGATCGTTGGTCAGGGCTTTCACCCGCAGATTCCGGTCCGTTGTCAGCAGGACCACCTCACGGATGATGTAACGGACCTCTCCTGTAGGCGATGATGGTGGTGGTCGTCATGGCGAAGTACGTTGAGAGGAGCGACGGGGCACACACGGCAGAGAAAGAAAAGAGCAAAACAAATGTTTGTGGTTAGAGTGCGTTTGGTGGGTGTTTGGTGGGGGGAGGGGGGAAGGATATTTTGAAAAATTCACTAGGGTGACTGTTATTTGAGTTAGTGGAAACACATAATTTTATTCCTTACAATGAACAGTACTAGTCTACATTCAAGTGACGTCAGATAAGTCTTAAATTATAGACTGTTCCGATAATTATAAATACAGTTATGATTAATCGTGAATTCAAAATGCGTGCAGTATTCAACCAAGTTTTGGCTGTGTCATGTTGTTTACATCCAAATTAAACTGATGTTGTCATTTTTTGTTTTCAATGGTATAATTTCCAAATTTTACTCTGCTAGTTATTTTTATTCTAACATAAATTAGCTGTTGAACCTGAATTGCAAGCAAATGTTAGTTTTAGTGCCAACCTTTTCGTCGAAGACTAATAAATTTCTATCCAGAAGACGGAACAATTGATACGAGGAACGCGCAGCTAAGTAGTATTTTTTTTCTTTATTTGAACTGAGAGGATCGTTTTGAGCTTCCTTCAGTGTCGAACGGAGCTATGGGGTCTTGGTCATTTTCCATATAGGATGCTTGTGTTTGAGAACTTGAGAATCATTTTCAGTGAGCTAATTGAGCTAGTTTTTGGGCGTGACTCTCCAGCTGTGTAACGGTAGAGTGTAGAGACGCAGATATCATGTTACTACCGGAAGGTTTCCGACACGTCAGCGACGGCCCGCTTGATGTGGACGAGTGCCGACTGCAGCAGCTGCGGGTCCAGCAGGACTTGGCTGAGATCTAGGATATCGAGGAGAGCTGGTTTGTAAAGCAACCAATAATTTATTTCTACCCAAATTTTGAAGACAATATTTAATATCCTGTTTTACTTTGTCTATTTTGTTTTGTTTTTCGTTATGTTTGTTTCTTTTCAGTCACATTGGAGCGGAAAGCTTTTGGCGGAAAGTGCTACATACTTTCAGCGTATCATTAACCTTAACCCTGTTGCTAACATTTCCCTAACTATCCAACATCCCAGTGATTTCTCGTGGAAGTGCAGAGGATTTCTCGGCTTCCTCCAAAGCGAGTATCATGTCAACAGATTCCTTCCCATTCCCTACTTGACCAGCATTCGGGTAGGCCTGCGCCGGTATTGCTTTATAATGGATCACCAGTTTTTACACATTGAGGATGTATGCTAGTTCCAAACATCATCTGTTGGTTCTTTGTGTAAATACAGCTGATCTGGCAATAACGGAATTGCATCCGTGGACGGTCAATCATGCTCATGCTCATGTTTTCATTTTTTGACGTAGGACTACGTCTGTGTTTTCAATACTGGGGTACACGTTCGAATTGCGAAAATTTGGAGCGTCACGAAAAATGTATAGGTTTTGAACGTTATTAACTAAGTCATTCCACGATTGATTTCCAAAATGTTTGCACCAATCGATCGGGACGTTTTCTACGCTTCGATTTCAATATTTAAAACTATTGATTTCATATTTAAGTAAGGAACGTCTCCTAGGCAGCCATGAATGTTATATAAGGGGTACACCTTCGCATTTTGATTTAGTTTTCCGGCGGTCGTGGAGCTGTGAAGAGTAGGATCTGCAGTTGGATCGTAGTTGGCGGCTGCACTGGCAAGCAGTCGCTGCCCAGAGAGACGTTGGTGCAGTTGGCTATTGTTGCCGATGCTCCCGTCAATCTCGCTGCGAGAGACATGGCTGCTGAAGCCTACGAGTTGGCGGAAAAAAGCCGCCCGTGACAACGAGACAAGAATGAATCACCCCACGTCACCTGCAGATGGCCACCCGCAATGAAGAGGAGATGGAGCAAGAAAGAAAGTCCAAGTTCAATCGCGAACTCTGTCTCCCCCGTCAACTAAATCTGTCCTTTTCAGGACGACCAAATTAGTTTGCCAACTGAAGAGTTCGCTTGGATGAAAATTTTTCTCTTGTGCTGTTTGAAATTTCCATTACCGCGCCCCGGCTGAATATGGTATTGCTTTAAACGCCGCGTCCCTGAGTAAATGGCAAAGCGCATTGAACAACCAATGAACCAACAGATCCATAACTATCTTCTACGCGTAAGAGATAGTGGCCCTCTCAACCATCGTAGAAAATACAACCGGGGCCGTATCATAATTCAGAGCCACCAAATGCTTTCTAAAGAGTGTACAATAGAATTTTCTTGGCCCTTTTCAGGACTGACTTAAATCAATTAGCGGATGGCCCTGACGTGTATGGGAATTAGATTGCTGCGTAGTCCTACGTCACCTTTGCGCACAACCCCATTGGGCTGTACCTTGTAGTTTTTTTTTTCAATTTTTCGCGCGGAAGTTTGAAAATGCGTGGTCTTTCTCCCGAGCAAAGAAAACGGATTGTGCACAAACGGTACAACGTCAGTGGTCTTTAGATCAGAAAAATGGCTAAGGAAGAAGGTGTGCGCGTCGGAGCAGTTCAAACCGCATTCCGGAAGTATCAACAACAGCGCTCTTTCGTAGAATCCCAGAGACGGGGTAGAAACCCGGTCCCTATAATCGACAGAAAGCGTCATCCTTCAGCTATTTCAAGCGTCATCCTTCACTATTTCAAGCGTCATCCTTCAGCATCAGTCCGAGATATGGCGAAAAAGCTAAGTACTTCGGCGACTAATGTCATGCGTGCCAAGGAGAGAATGGGCCTGCATAGTCGTCGGAAGCAGAAGCAGGGTGGCCACATAATCCTAATTTTAAAATTCCCGCATTTTTCCCGAATTTTTCCCGCATTTTTGCCTAATTTTCCCGACTGGGAATACGAGTTAATATAATTTGGATTAACAGATATTTTTGAAGTTTTCGAGGAAATAGTTCAATCTGAAATTCGTTTTGCCAAAATGACGGGTAGCAGCCGCAAATCGTGCCTTTTGCGTATTGCGTAACCTGCTTTGGTCTCTTATTTTGCAAACTAGAACAAAAATAATTTAATTGATCTTTCAAGTTGCTAGAAGCATTAACATCGAAGAAAAATAGTAAAGCATTCGAGATTTTCGACTACAAAATTATGCAATTTTCAAGAATCGTTTGCTCCACTGTAGCATCCGTTGGTTAGCAATTTCAGCGTTGTTAGGTAGTGATTTTTAATCTCAAAAACGTGAAGTGATAATTAAACTAAGCTATAATTCATATGGAGAAAGGACAGCCTCCTGTTTCGCCTTAAAGGGTATGTTAATGGAGATTTGTTGAGTAGCTGATTCAGAAAACCACAGTAAATGATCGACAGCATTTGACGGTTTTTTTTTGCAAATTCTCTAGCTTTCTTAATTGCCAATTTAAAGGCAAACCCGATTTCGATATTAAGGGCTGGCAGAAGATTGCTCTCCGTCAATTATCTTTCAATTAATGAAAGGCTTAACAATTTTCAAATCGTCAAAAAGAAACGATACCAAAGATTTGGGAAACGACTCGACCATTGATGCAGCCATGATGACAAAATTCAACTTTGGTCCCAGCATCTTATCGTCTACCGCATCAACCACACCAGCGTACACTTTTGATCGGAATACCGACGAAAAGTTCCGTTAGGAATTCGGATGACTTTCCTGCAGCTTTCTTTCTTCCTGCTTCCTGACTTCGTCCACAAATCTTGTCAAATGAGGCAACATTTGTAGCGCTCTTATAGCAACTTGTTCATTTTCCACCCTACGAACTTCGCAGAATATCAGTGAAAAAACGATTTTACATCATTTGTATCTAAAGCTCTCCATAGATAGTTAATTCGTGTGATCAAATATATCATCATGCATCAATTGGTCGACACTTCATATTTCCGGAGAAATTTGCGAAATTGGCGAATCTGCTTTTCTCACGAATAATTTCGCTCAATTTCTCAAACAAAGACCACAATAGAGTTAAAGAAAGCTTCTGCTAGCCGATTGTGGTCATAATTTTTCAAATTGAGCTTTTTTTCGCTAAAAAATGTCGATTCAAATGTTTGCTTGCAAAAGAAGATCCACACATTTCGCATTTTTTTCCGGATTTAGTCTATTTAGCAGGGGTTGAAAAATGCAGTTCATTTTTTTAAAAAGCATTCGTTTAACAAAAATGTCTGATGCATTAGGTGTCTTTGTTATTGCTGTAAGGTGACTGGCACAATCTTTCTTTTTCTGTCCATCGCAGTGACAAAGTTCTGTCCAGTTATAATCCGAATCACTTATTGTGTTGCAGCGGGGCACGGAAAGTGACCGCTGCAAGAATTCTTTTACAGCGGTTTTTTAAACTAGGCGCCCACTTTCGGTGTTTCGTGCAGTGAGTCAAAAGTTATTCCAGATGGAAGCCGAGAGGAGAGAAAAAAGTCTGCGCACCCACGTTGATAATCCAACGTGGTCCGCAATAAAAATCGCATAAACGTTGAAAATCTCCAAATCAACCGTGTATGATGTGCTCAAACGTTTCAGGGAGCGAAAGAGCGTGGATCGAGTGCCTCAAGGTAAGCGTCGTAGTGGAACATATGACCGCAAGCTGAACCAGAAGGTGTTGAGAACCGGCAGAGCCAACCCTGGACTATCAGATAATTAAATCGCACAAAAATACGCTGCTGCTCGCAGTACCGTTCGAAGAATTCGTTTGCGAGCAGGATATCGTTCTTATCGAGCCAGCAAGCAACCAAACAGAACGTTGAAGCAAAGTTTCGTCACCAAAACTCGAGCTCGGAAATTGTACCAGCAGGTTTTGACGGAGTACCAACGATGCCTGCTCATCGACGATGAAACCTACGTCAAAATTGAATTCAGACAGCTTCCCGGCACGAGGAGATGTTCCTGCGAAGTTTAAGTTTGCTTTTATGGACCAATTTTCCAAAAAAACTGATGATTTGGCAAGGGATATGCAGCTGCGGAGCAAAGACCAAAGTGTTCGTGACGAATAAGAATATGGACTCGAAGCTGTACAAGGAAGAATGCCTCAAAACCGCGTACTACCTTTCATTATAGCCCATAAAGGTCCCGTGAAGTTTTGGCCAGATTTGGCGAGTTGCCACTACAGCCGGGAAGTCATCCAGTGGAACCGCGATAATAACGTAGATTTCATCGATAAAAACATAAATCCACCCAACTGCCCGCAGTTCCGGCCCATCGAGAGATTTTGGGCAATAATGAAGCGGAAGCTTAAGAAAAGTGGAAAAACGGCTCGGGACGCGACTCAGATGACCAAAATGTGGAACAAATGTGCCAAGGAAGTTGACTCCGGAGGTGTGCAGCGTTTAATGAGAGGAATAAAGAAGAAAGTGCGAATTTTCATTAGAAACAAAGAGAAATGATTTGTATTGATACTTTTTTCCTTAAAGTACAGTAAATTACCTTTGTTTTGATGTATTAAACTTATTTGTACGTCTGATTCTAAATGGACATAGCTTTAGACAAAAGGATTGAGGCTTCATGGTATTTCAAAAATGACAGCAGTATTCCCACCCCTAAAATTTCAGTAATGCATACCACCTACCTAAGGGGTTCTAGTCAAGTAAAGTAAAAACAACAGTAATGTCGTTTTCGGTTATTGCCAGTGCAGAACTGGGTTCGCCCTAGTCCGCCCTAACAGCTGTCAAAATGTTTTTTTTATTCAATCGGGTCGGATCTGGATCCGCTCTTGATCCGACCCAACATCGATGAGGTTCGCTCTCAACTTTTCTCGAGGTCCAACCTGGATTCACCAATACACACAAACATGAACTGTTAAAATAAAATGTTTGTTTATGTTTGTTTATGTTTATGTTTTGCACTAATACCATCATACTGACTCGACTCTGCATCCTTTTTCGTTCGGTAATTGCGAGTCAGAGTAGGACCTGACCCAGGTTTAAAACCGAAATCGACATAAGTGATGTGCGAAACCTCACATGCCACAGCCGTGTAGCCAGATTTTCTAAACGGTACGTTTTTTTAACAGGCTGAACAAAGCCAGCAGAAAATGATTCACTTGCCAATGTCAAACACTGTTTCATTCCGTTAATTAGATCGTATGACCGAGTAGATGACAAAAACACTGCTCGAATCTTTTGAAAAAGGTGTGAGTATGGAAAAAATCCCGACTTTTTCCCGCATATTTCCCGACGATTTTGGATTCCCGCATTTTTTCCGCATTTCCCGAGTCTGTGGCCACCCTGCAGAAGCAGCTAAAACGAAGCACCAAACAGGCTGAATCTGCGAAACCGAGGGCTCGAGAGCGGTACGACGAACTGCTGACTAAAAAATCGGGCTGTGTTATCATAGAGGATGAAACTTACATAAACCTACACTCGATTATAAAACTCTGCCGGGACCACAGTTTTATACCTCGCCGAAGGGAAAGGATGTTCCTGGATCTGTGGAAGCCATTAACACCGAAAAGTTCGACAAGAAACTAATGGTGTGGCAGGCCATATGCAGATGTGGAAAAATAACTCGTCCATTCATTACGACAGACACAAAGAATGGTCAAATCTACGTGAAGGAGTGTCTCCAAAAAAATGTGTTACCCTTGATCAAACAGCATAACAAGCCTACAATATTTTGGCCTGATCTTGCTTCCTGCCATTAGTCTAAATATGCCCTAGAGTGGTACATAAGGAACAAAGCCGTATTTGTACCGAAGGAGATGAATCCACCAAACTGCCCAGAGATTCGCCCTATCAAAACTTTCTGGGCTTTGACGAAGGCGAACACATGAAACCAGCGGATAGTGTTGAAAAATTTAAGAAAGATTGGCCAATAGTGGTGAAAATGGTAGGAGAAAGCACTGTGCAGAAGCTTATGAGTAGTGCTAAGGGAAAAAATAGAGAACTCGACTACTCTAAATCAAGCAAATTGAAATGAAGATGGACAGACAACATAGAGTGTATTTATATTTTTCAGAACAGTCTATAATGCCTAATATAAAGATTTCAGGGTATAGCTAAGTTCTGTTTCTGACTATTTCGAAATATTTACCTTGGTAATTAGGGGTCAACAATGAGGAAATACTCTTTCTAATTGATTATTGATTAGATTTATTTGCTCAGCTCTTGAGCTGATTAGAAGGAACGAACAGAAGAGGTTACTACTTATACGCTCAATACAGGCTTCATAGAAGTTTCACTGTTGAACTCAAGTGAAGATTTTTTTTTAGTCACGACCAGCGCTGGTAAATTTCACGGCCGTCATGCGACAACGGAAAAACTGGCCATTTCACAATCACGAGAAGATAGGACCTTTCATAAGCTTTTTTGTCATTCTTAAACCATCATTCAGTCATGATTTTTTTTCTCGTAGAATTTTTAAATTTCTAACTGGTCTAAATGAAATTTACCAAGCAATCAGATGCAATCGATCGAGCGAGAAATGCATTTGAAGGTTTGCGTCGAAATTGATCAATAATATCAATAAACGTGCTGATAATTTGATGACCAAACCACAGTCCCGTTCTATCATGACAAAAAAAATCGATGACAATTTGAACAAATCTCAATCATCGTTTCCTCAACCAAAGAGATAATCGGGTGTACTTCGGTCAATATCGTGTGAAATTTTTCATTGAAAATGACATTTGCCAACCCTTGTCACGACTACAAAGCCAACCGAGAAAATTATATCTTTACAGTAAGATGTTTTGACTCACAAATCAGATTGAGCACCTTTATTCGATTGACCGCATTTTGAATGAAGTGGCTATCGACTTGAAGTTTCGTGGGATTGGGATTTGGAATCATGGATTTTATGAGGAAAGTTGTATTTTAAAGTTGAGGTAAAAAACAAGTGACACTCTTTCTAGAAGCATTCGAAACAAACCGCGCTTAATTTGAGTTTTAAATAATAAAAATAAGAAATTTATTCAATTTTAAAATGCTGATCAATTTTGTAGAATGATTTTACACTTGCGCCATACAACAATGTTTGCAATCTTTCATACAACAGGCTAGATTCTGGCGTTTTCTGGCTTAAATTTACATGAAATATTTTCTGATAAATCTAGCATTCCCTTTATGTGCATTAGATAACGCAGAAAATTCAATGTTTCTTTTTATCTGTAGATTCTTCAAATGAAGGTCTGTTGTTTCTTCTTCACGGTAGAGCATTGAAATTGAATAAGTTGTTTCCGCTTATTTACATTGACTGCTTTCTGGAACGAATGAATTATGAAACTAAAGCAACACAAAACAAGTTGATTCACCTAGCACTAGAAATTCAAGAAGTCAAATTTGTGTTTACTTCGCTAGAGACAGTACGGGATGAATAATATGTTGTCTCAGATAGAGTGCATTATGAGAATTGAATATGACATTTTTAAGCACTGGTTTTAAAGGCATGGATTTTGGTGGTTTGAGACCCCTCTCCCTTCTGGAGGAGCATAATAAAACAAACATTTCAACCAAACATGAGAAGTATCCCGGTAACTAAAACACAAAATGTGTATTTCTCGGGTAAAAAACATGTTCTGATAGAAGTTTGAGCCCCTTCTTAGTCAAGAAAAAAAACTCAAAAACAACCATCAACGTGCCAGTTCTAGTGGTATTTTCATTCATGTAGTTGCAAGCGCAGCAGCGCTCGCACCGGGATCAGCTAATGACATACTAAAAAACTTTGCCGAAAACGGTAACTCTCTAGCGCTTCATGTGGAAAAGGTAGACTGCAGCGTCATCTCTGCGGCAAGATCCCAGAACTAATATGATAATCTCAAAAGACGACAAATGACATACTGAAAAACTTTGCCCAATACGGCAACTCTCTAGCGCTTCATTTGACTAAGATAGACTGCAGCGCCATATCTGTGGCAAGATCTGGAACTAATATGATAATGTCAAAAGACGACAAATGACATACTGAGAATCTTTGTCGAAGACGGCGCTTCATTTGACTAAGATAGACTGCAGCGCCATCTCTGTGGCAAGATCTGGAACTAATATGATAATGTCAAAAGACGACAAATGACATACTGAGAAATTTTGTCGAAGACGGCAATTATCTACAACTAGTTTGGAATTTTTGTAAACAATTCTGTTCACACATCGAAATCAAAACCCCCTTCCCTTTGTACCAGATACTCGGTGACCAATGTTGCTTTTTTCACCACCAATGCACTTTTGAGACCATAACCTTTCAAATGGGGTAGGAACATTCAACCTAGAAGTTTCATAATTCTAGAAAGGGTTGAAATCCGGGTCAATATTGACCCTAATGTCAGTTTTTTTAATACCCGAGGAAGGTTAATAAAATGAAAATAATAACAAAGGTTAGTAAAATGATAATATAAAAAGAAGTAATATGCACAGAGGTTAACAACTATTATGCTGAAAATAATTTGTCTTGCATATCGTTCTCACAGATAATTAGTGAGTGATCGATTTTTTTTACTCCCTTCATATCACATTTTCGGGCAGAATGGTGGCTTCAGATCCGTAAAGAGTGGTAAATACAGTCAAAAAGCCAGCGAAAGTAGATGTTTTTGGATCAAGAACGGCGTATAAAGACTGTGAATCGATGGATAACACCATTTTGGAATCCAAAAAGGGTGCTAATGTTCCAGAAAAAATAAAGAGTTCTGTCAAATACCCTGCAATATGGATACTTTTCGATCGGGAAAGACGTATAAGGCTGGAAATCGATGTATGACGCCATTTTGGAATCCACGATTGTGACTCCTGTTTCATTAAAGAGAGGAATACTGTCAAATACCCTGCGATATGGATGTTTATATACATATATATTTATATATTCAATTTTTGGCTCAACTTTGAAGTAACTCTTTTGAATAGACACTGAAAAAAGCAAGTCAATAGCCGTCAAGCTAAACGGTTTAAAAAAAAACTTGAAACTTTTCATGGATGGTTTTTGGAACATTTCCAACCATAATTTACTACCCTGCTCTAAAGATAAAGATAAGCAATATAATCTTTGAAGATCATGTAATTTTTTCCAGTACTAATTTTCAATTTCAAAAACTTTTATCCAAAATCGTACAACAACGACATGTTAAATTTGTAACTAACCTCAACCCCATGCCTTTGAAACCCATTCAAACGAGAATTATTACATTTTGCCATTTCCAACCGTGCGAATTTACCACGCCTAGTTAAACATGCAACCCGCAATATAGGTATAAAATATAATATCAAACCCATGACTAAACACCGTCCCAATCACAGCGCATTTCCCGCGCATGCAAACAAACATCAAAACATCAAAACACCTACCTCGTTTCTCCTCCGCGTGCTCGCGGCACAGGTTTAAGGCAGTTTTCAGAATTCGATCATCGTTGGACATTTGCACGTCCTCGTCATCCTCGGCGGTGAACGTGGACGTGTTCAGTATCGATCCTTTCGTGGTTACGCATCTGGAGGAGAGAGAAAAAAAGCAGAAAAAAACACGCAACATTACGAAACCGGTCGCTTCTTCCTCCCCGAGTGTACAATCTACAAACCAGCCAAGGCAAACCGTACGACGACACTTACTTCAGAGCGGGAATCTTCTTTCTGATAAAGTCCAGGGCCTGTTTGGATGCTTTGGCCACCTTTTCGGCATGCAGTGGGTCGAAGCGTCGATCGGATGAGGAGGAAGCGGCGGAGGACGTCGTCGGCGTGGACTTCACCGCCACACTGGACGTTAACTTGGACGTGATGATTCCGGCTGCCGTGGCAGTCGACGTTCCCCCTACAGGAGGTTTAATTCCTTTGGAAAGGCCTTCCAGTTCGTTGATCACTACAGGGAAAAAGGGTTATAGCGAGCGCCAAGTGGGAATGCGGCTTCGATAACTTACCAACAATAGGAACCATCAGCTGGTAGAGCGGGTGAGCCCGGGCAATGCTCTCGATGTCGGCCAGGTAGTCGACGAAGCAGTTGGTATCCGGTACCAGCGATCGCGGACGGACCTCTATCATCAGGGCGATCGTACTCTTCGAGAGAATGTCCTGGAAAGAGGGTGGAAAAGGTCAATCACACGCCGAGGAATTAGGTTCGATAAGTCACGTTTTACCGCGATTGAATGCATAATTGCTAGGTGCCCTCATTATACAAGAATCTTCCAACCCATTAGATGGTCAATCAAAAAGCCTTTCCCCAAAATTTCCCACCAGCAGTAGTGCAGACCCTTCTTCTACTTTTGTTTCGTTATCCTTTTGCAGTCGAACTTTCTTTTTAATTATATCGGACACGCGAACGAACATGCTCTTAGAAAGGTTATGTATACGCAAATCACGTTTTTTTTTTTTGGATGATCATGAACATCAACGTCATGGAGCGAATGCAAGGCGCGGTGGCGGCAGCCAATATCGAACGAACAACGATGATCGATTCAGTTCAAAGAGCGCTTTTCTGTGAGCACACGATCTTTCACTGCCTCTCGCTCTCTCTCTCGTTTCCTCCCTATTAGTAGGTAGGTAGCGTAGTAAACTGTGGGTCGAGGTCAACAACCGCTCTTCTTTCTTTCTGCTCGGAACCACGCGC
The DNA here is from genome assembly GCA_024533555.2 of Aedes koreicus. Classification (NCBI taxonomy): domain Eukaryota; kingdom Metazoa; phylum Arthropoda; class Insecta; order Diptera; family Culicidae; genus Aedes; species Aedes koreicus. The sequence goes on from JAHHFK020003765.1 coordinate 553,104, forward strand.
TTCTGATGATGCTGCTGCTGCTGCCCATATGCATTATCCATGTGTGGTGGTGCAGCGCGGCCTTCTTCCTGGGCTTTCCTCCTTCCCCTCGTCCAGACTTCGGCAGAAGAAGACCCATTCAATAGAGTTTGGCAACTTATTAGGCACTTCTTGGCGGTTGCTAGCATATCTTAAATCTGGTCTGTAATTTGCGAGAAGGAAAATCTTTATCTTCGTCTTCATCATCCGTCGTCGTCGTCGTCGTCGTGAAGTTAGATGGGGTGCTTTCGCGTTGTTGGCATTTATAGGGCTTTTGTTTTGCTATTCTTGCTCTCACTTCTTTAAAGCAACAAACGGGGAGCTTTTGCGTCATACCCCGAACGCGCCAATATCGGAGAGTTGCGATCGGTGGATAGGTATTAACCTGTGGGAGCATTTCCTGCGAACGTGGTGCTCCACGAAGCACGTGTGGAATCTTGACCGGGATCAATTCCTTTGTGATTGAACTGAGAAGTACCATTTTCGCCACGTGATTGAACTTTCATGAAGTCAGGGAAATTTCAGAACGTTATACGTAATAGATGTTCACTGTCCTGCAATCTGAGAGCATCTGATGGCTCTCAAGATGGTTGTTAATAAAATCTATAAACAGCAGGTCGCATTTTAATCACAAGTGATTCAAATTTCCCGCACGATATGAGAATGATTTCTGAGATTTGTCAATAATGTAAAGTGGTAATGCAGTACTGCCATAATATCGACCGTTTATGGCATCCATCATCTCCCATCTTAACCGTAGAGTTTTACATTTAGATTCATATAAAATTTGCTTGTTGATATTGTATCGTTAAATCACGAAATTTTGTTGCAGTGCATACTAAGATTTTCAATTTTCTTGATAGAACAACGTTTTTATCAAACTTTATTTCACAGAATTACGTATCAACGTATCTCTCTTGGAAAAATTCGTGACATAAAGTGAAGTTCTCAATATCTAATTTCTAAATTTCTAATTCCCTACTTTCTAATTTTCAAATTTCTGATTATTCAAATTTCTAGTTTTCATATTTCTAATTTTCAAATTTCTAATTTTCAAATTACTAATTTTCAAATTTCTAATTTTCAAATTTCTAATTTTCAAATTTCTAATTTTCAAATTTCTAATGTTCAAATGTCTAATTTTCTAATTTCTAATTTCAAATTTCTAATTTTCAATGTTCTATTTTTTCCTAATTTTTTCGTTTGTTTTTTCTTTATGTAATGACGAATTTCGGACACGTGCACTCAGTACACTTGTGAATAAATTGACAACTATTCAACCTTCAACGTAAACATAATAGGATGCCTATTCTCAAGAAAAAAGCTGGACTGAATCAAAAGTTACCTCAACTGCCGCTAGAAGTCGTCCAAACTGACTCAGGAAGTCCACTGGACTGAATCTTAAAATCATCTGGACTGATTTTGAGAGTCCTCTCTAGTGTCAGGAAGTCACCTGGATCAATTCTGGAAGTAGTCTGGTTTAACCCTGATTCTGAAAGTCTTCTGGACTAACTAATTCTAAAAGTCCTCTCAACTATCTCAGAAAATCTCCTGGACACTGGAAGTCCACTAGGCCGACTCTTGGGTCCTCCCTTAGCTCAGTCGGTAAAGGCGCAGCTACAAAGCAACACCATGCTGGAGGTGGCTGGGTTCGATTACCGGTCTGGTCTAGGAATTTTTCGTAAAGGAAAATTTCTCGACTCCCTGGGCATAGGGTATGATTGTACTTGCCACACAATCATACTAATGCAAAAATGGTACTTGGCATCGATAGCTCTCAATTAATAACTGTGGAAGTGCATCTAGAACACTAAGTTGAGAGCAAGCAATAAGCTAATTGTGAAAGCAATAAGCTTGAAATGCTGAAGAAGAAGAAAAGGAAGAAGAAAGCTGACTATAAGTCCTATGATCTGATTCGGGATTTCGAAAATCGTGTGTTCTGAGTGTTAAACTCCGTCAACTGTGGCTGGATGTCGTCTGAACTGACATTGGATGTCCCATGATGACTAACTGCTGAAGTCCACTGGATTGACTCTGAAAATCCTCCGAGTTGACTCAGGAAGTCCACTGAACTGAACCTAAAAGTGAACTGGACTGATTCTGAGAGTCTTCTCTAGTGATTCAGGAAGTCACCAGGACTGATTCTGGGAGTTGTCCGACCGACTCCGTAAGTCCACTGCACTTATTCTGGAAGTCATCTGGACTGACTCAGGAAGTAAACTTGATTAATTCTGGTAGGCTTCTTTGCTGTCTTAGGAAATCTTCTGTATTGACATTGGAAGTCCTCTGGACTGACATTGGAAGTCCAGTAGGTCGACTCCATAAGTTCTGATTCGTACTGGAGGCCTGCCAAGGTTTTAATGGGACGGAGACGACCTGTGCCGCGGTAACCTCGCCATTTCCAGCTCGGTGTCACCCGGCAGTACTGAGGGAGACGACACAGGCGCCAGCCCGAATACAACGGTACCACTCGTAAATCTTTTCGCAGCCAGTTGCCATAATTGGGGTTTTACTGGCATCCACCCCAATGCGCCGTAGGGCGCTCCCTCCGTAATCCGTTTAGCCGTTAAGAGGAGCTTAACGTTTCCAAGGTGCACCGCGGGGAGGCGAACTACATTCACATCTCTACTTCCCGGGTATGTAGTAGGCCTAGTGGACTCCCAATGTCAGTCTTGAGGACTTCCAATGTCGGTCCAGATGAATTCCAATGTCAGTTTTCCAGAGACAGTTGAGACGACTCTGAGAATTAGTTCAGTTTACTTCCTGAGTCAGTCCAGATGACTTTCCGGAGTTAATTCAGAGGACTTTCAGAGTAAGTCCTGTAGACGCAGTTTCCATAGGACTTCGAAAACTAGTTCAGACGACTTCCAGCCACAGTTGACGGAATTTGACAGTCAGTTCAGACGATTTCAGAGTAAATCCAGTGGACTTCGACAGTTACTCAATGGGACATCCAGCTCGCGTGTTGTCTCAAGCGCCGAAGGGGGCCCGAGTGGCAGGACCCCAACGACAACAGCCATAACTAGCACAGAAGCAGACGCTAGTGCTAGGAAGGGGACGAGTGACGACCCCAGGCGGGGCAGGGAAGGCCCTTGGAACAAGGTGAGAAAAAAGAGAAGTGAAACTCAAAAAGAAACAGTCAGGGAAAACGCCTGAAGACAATAACAAATTGAAAATTTAGTCTAAAGGCGTCGCAAGAGTATTTAGGCAACGTTTCAGGATCAGTTAGGGAATGCCGTCAGGACCAGTTCCAGTAGAAGATTTAAGATGCTTTCCGGCTGAAACCACTGTGACACTGTCGACGGAAAATGAAGTTCCAAATAGAGAATTACGAGGAACGTTACTCGTGGCAGCTGCAATATCCTGTTCATTAAGAATTTCGTTGGAAAAAACACTGCTGAATTGCGTGCGAAATAAATCGGCGACATCTTCGATTAAGTTGGCATCTGAAACGCCATCCGTCATATTAGAAGGCAATCCCGTTTCTTTCCGTTGCTTTTTGCATTTTTTTATTTAACTCGGATCGTAAGTTTCTACCATGGGACAAAACATTTATCTTCAAACTACGCCGTATCCTGTCAGTTTGAACGTAATTTTCTCTTGCATAACCTTAGTTTAACTTCTTGTGCATAATGTACCACAGAGATTAACACAAGCATCCCCCATTCTTGACTTAGAAGGGGTTCAAACTTTTATCAGAACATGCTACTTACCCGATAAATTTTTTTTTTTTTTAATCTTTATTTTACGTCGGCCTATTTCCTCACATGGTGACAATCACCGACGCCAGGAAGACGACTCCACCACCTGGACCCTACCTAACGACTCATGAATATGAACCGGGACCAACGGCTTTACTTCCCTTCCGAAGGAAGACGTGACCAGATTATTTCGCCTCAGAAAAACCACCGACGTCGACTGGGATTGAACCCAGACCCTACTGGGGTGCCAAGTAGCAGTCACGCTTACCACTACACCACCGACGCCGGCTGAAATTACCCGATAAATACACATTAAATATTTTAGTTGCCTGGATAATTCTCATGTTTGGTTGAAATTTCTTTTTCATTTGTATGAGAGCCCCCCCCTTCTTTCCAGACGGGGAAGGAGTCCCGAACTAGCGTAAGAACCTTCTCCAGCCCCAAAAACCCCTATGGTTTAAATTTGTGTTTCATTTGTATGAGGACCCCCCCCCCCTACCAGAGAGAGGAGGGGTCTCGAACCACAGTAGAAAACTTTTCTTGCCTCCAAAATCCTCACATGCCAAATTTGGTTCCATTTGCTTTATTAATTCTCGAGTTATGCTGAAATTTAAGTTTCATTTGTATAAGAGCCCCCCCCCCCCTTCTAGATAGGGGAGGGGTCTCGAACCACCATAGAAAAAAATCCAGCCTTCGGAAAACCCCACATGCCAAATTTGGTTTCGTTTGCTAGATTAGTTCTCGAGTTATGCAGAAATTTGTGCTTCATTTGTATGGGAGCCCCCCCCCCCCCCCCGCCAAAGGGGGGAGGCGTTTTGAACTGCCGTAGAAACTTTTTTTTCCCTTTAAAAAGTTCCACATGCCAAATCTGGTTCCATCTGCTTGATATGTTCTCAAGTAATGCAAAAAAATCTGTTTCATTTGTATAAGAGCCATCCCTTCCTGATAAGGAAGGGGTCTCAAACCACCATAGAAAAAAATTTCGGCTCCAAAAACCCAAATTTGATTCTATTTGCTTAATTAGTTCTCGAGTTATGCCGAAATTTGTACTTCATTTGTGGGAGACCACCCCTCCCTCCCCCTCTTTCCAGATGGGGGGGGGGAATAGTTTCGAACACTCATAAGAACCTTCTTAGGCCCAAAAAATCTCTTTGGTTCGGTTTACATTTGTGTTTCGTTTTTTATCCCCACTACCCCCCACCTTCCCTCTACCAGAGAGGGGAGGGGTCTCGAACCACAGTAGAAAAAATTTTCATCTCCAGAAAATCCTACATTCCAAATTTGGTTCCATTTGCTTGATTAGTTCTTGAGTTATGCAGAAACTTCTGTTTCATTTGTATAGGAGCCTACCCTTTTAGAGAAGGGAAGGGTCCCTTCCCCGGTTCCAAAAGTTCCTCTATACAAAATTTCACGCCGATCGGTTCAGTAGTCTCCGAGTCTATAAGGTTCAGACAGACAGACAGAAATTCATGTTTATACATAAATATATTCGATAAATTAATCATGAATTTTCTGAAAATTGATGGAATTCAATAAGGTTATCTATAAGAATGCCGAAATTGGTCTCCGATCTACAGTTCATTTGCATTACATATAAAATTTGGTGCATTTATTTTTCCACATTTCAATTATTTATTACATTTAAATATGGCGATTGGAAAAAATCATAGATATACCAAAAAGTCAATTTATCTTCGCAATAACTTCTATCGAACTATCTGGTCATGTCTTTTGCCGTTTTAAAACTACATCACTTCCCTCAATGCGGATTTGCCGTTTAATGCATTTACTGTAGCCAAAATGGTTTTAGAATGCTTTTTTTAACTGCCCATAATAAGATAATATGAATGAGTCCTAAAACGGCATTTTAAAACAGCATTTTACGAGTTCATAAAGTCGAAATAATAGGATTTTCCTTTGATAGGAGCGAAATTAACTTGAGAAAACAAGGTTTAAAGATCGTTGTAAACAAGATTCTCATAAACTTGACTTAAATATGAAACCTATTGGCATCTCCTGGTGCCACAATAAAACCAAATTGATTTCTAGTGGCTTTCATAAAACTTTGATAAAACGTAGTAAAGCTGCATGGTTTTGGCAATGGTAATTGGGAAGATAAATGTAAGACAGGAATTGACACGCTGCCAAATTAATAGTCCACCCTATAAATTATGTAGGTAGTTGCAGAACTACTATTTTATTGCATAACTTTTCATTTAATTTTGAGAGATTTTGACTTTTTGATAAGAATACTATCTTTTTGTAACAAGAGCGCCTAATATCCGTAGATCGTTATTGAGTTGCACCTTAACTCCACAATCTGAACAAGACATACGGTTTGATAATATCCCCATCCAAAGGGAAACCTCTGATTGGATGCTTCCCTCCCATCAAACCCTGGCACCAAAACTCTAGCGCCGGCCAATGACCTCCTGGTTCGATGATCAAAATCGTGAACTCTCCCTATGCATTATGCCAATGTTGAATCACCGCAATCTCCGCCAGTTCTCTGACTTTCTGCACCCGCCAGCAGCCGGAGCCCGTTCACCTTCACCCAGTCAATAAAGTTGATCCACCATCGATATAGTCAGGGGCCCTTCTGCCGATCCCCCCCACCAACCACCCAACCCTGTCCAACGAACCGACCGAACCGATCAATGAAGGCCAAGGCCCTCGAACTCGAACTTCATCAGCTCTTCCCGTCGGTTTTATAATCAGATGATTTTCGCTCGCAGTGGTGCGCGCAGCCTTCCAATATCAAACAAATTATCATGCAAAATGAGAGAAAATCTTTCAACTCCCTGATTGCTTTATTCCTTGCCGAGTTTGATGAAGCTGCCGGATTGAACCTTTTGCTCAAATGGTAGAGGGGAAACAGGAGGTCATTACCGTCGTCGTCGTCGTCGTCGTCGTCGTCGTCATCGTCGTCGTTGGTTGGGGCGATCATATGTGGCGACTATGCTAAAATATAAAATGTTGGAAAATATAGCTGCAACTCCCGGGAACCCTGGCCGAACCCCTTCTTTATCATTATGCGGCCGTATCAATAAAAATAATTGCGTATTTCCTGTTTTGCCCTCCAGGGTCTCGTTCGAACCTACATACGAACATCTTTCCAATCCAATATTATCCCAAATGGTGGTGGTCGTCGTCGGAGTTGTCGGAGTCGGTGGTACTATTTGCAGTCAGTCAGTCAGTTAGATGGTGGAGAATCGACGTTGGTTTGTAAAATATACGGGAGAATTAATTCCAAGTGATCTTCCCCCGTTGGCAAAGTGGATAAAGATGATCGCTAGATCCAAGAGGGGGGGGGGGGATCTTCGCTTTCAAAAAGGTCTGTAGTTTGTTATCATTTCTACTCTTGCCTCACTGCGAAAACTTCTCCAATCCAATTCGCTCGTGTACTTGGGATCGTGGGTACTAAACGATCCCTGTTTCGTCTCACCTTCTACCCCCCCCTCATGGCTTTGTGAAGTGATGAGAAGATTTTGTTTTTTTTTGCCTCACTGCTCCTGCCGATCGATGATGCTCTGGGGGATTATTCAGCTTTCAGACGGGTTACTTTTGTCTACTGGATGATGCTGGTTCGAAAACAAGCTGACCTCCTCTCGATTGCTTTCTTAAAAAAAAAAAAAATCTAAAATCTATCCCATCATCCATCACCCGATCATGACACGAACAATGGTGATCATTTCGCTCGGTAGATTCCCAGAACTTGTTGAACCACCATTTGGCAGGTCAAAGCTGATAACAACAATGCCAGAAAACACAACCACCGCCGTGACCTGTAACCTCCCGAATGTGTTGTGCCCATAACTCTAGCCAAGGGACCACCCCAACGGGTTACCTCTGGAGCATAAATGGGAAGAAGATCCACTCACACACAAAGCTGGCAAAAGGTTAAAGCAAACAGCGAAGGAACTGAGAAGGAACATCCCGTGTCAAGAAGAGTTTCAGCAGCAGCAGCAGCAATGTGTTGTATATATTGTAGGTACTGTTGAGGTACGGAGATCCCGGGAACAAGATCCCGGATGGCGGGAAGCAGCAAAACAAAAAAAAAAAAGTAAGAGAGGTACAAACATCACAACCTCGGCCTGATGGGCTTCATGGACTTCACACTGGAGGCCGGGGGAGCAACTTCTTGCGCGAATCTTCTTCATTCTGCCATTTTTCTACCATCATCGCACATACCCCGACTTCGCTGATGGCCTAGGTTATTGAACTATTTATTAGTGATTTTGTTTGCTCGAAGGAAAATATTCCTTTTTTTTATTATTTTATTTTTCATACCATTCGTGTTACCTTTTTCTACCCTTCTGCCCGAACAAGCGCGGATGGATGGACGGATTGACGACGGCGACGACGACAACGTGGTTTTTAGCTTTTGTATCCCAGTAGAATAAGCAAGAAATAACACTTTTGAGTTCTTTTGTTGACTGTTTTTTTTTTTCTTTTTTCGGCGGGATCTTGGAAGTTGCGGATTGGGAATGGATGAGGATGAGCCTCGTCAGTTGGTCGGTGGTCGAGCTGGTTAGCAACATTGTCGATAGTGCGGTGCGATTTCAGCGCAAACATTTCAAGCACTGGATAAGTGTGAATTTATTAACGATGATTGAGAGGGATCTTTCTGCGCAAGGGACGTTTGACGTGCATTTGAATTTGAAAAGGAAGATGCAATACTTGGATCAAGACGTTTCGATCAAGTGTTGCTCCAGTTTTTAACGTTGAGGATAGTTGTTTGCAATCGGAAGGCGTCGTGGTCGTGGGGTTAGAGAAGTCACCTTGGTGGAAAAGGTTTTAAATTAGAACTTCGGAGTCTTCCAACATTTCGCTCAAAACGGATTTCATATAGCTTATTGGAATTGATAATTGTAATTGTACAAGTAATTGTATGGCAATTACTATGCGAAACTGAAAAATTGTGTTTGCATCATTCTAATAATTCCCCATATCAATCAATTCTGAAAATGTTCAGCTGAGCTAATCGAAAATATTCTAACCTATAGGTTTGCTGAAGATAACTTTTCGATCAAATGTAAAGATTGCCAACAAGTTGAATTTTAATTGAGAAGGTGATTCAAGTAATGCTTCTTGCTTTAGATTGATTGTGCGAAACTTTCTTAGGAATTACATTGATTGTAAAGGATAATCGGTAAAAAGGGACGAAGCTGTTTCAAATTTCGCACAAAACCTAACAGGGGAGTCAAAGCCTCGTTAAAGAAGTGTATCAAAGAGTAATACAAACATTTGATTCGTAATTTAGCTTAAACTTATGCATTTTATATCAACGTGGATTCGTATTACGTTTTGTTTATATGTCTTTCTTTTTGAATCGGTTATTTTCATTATCAGAAATTTTGTGCAAAGTGAACGAGCTTGAAGAACGGAAAAAAAATTCTGCACTGTTGGTGGACTGAAAATCATGTAACAATCAGATTGTCAAAAAGATCAAAGTTCATCCAGCAAGTGAAAACGAGTTATTGAAAAGTATGATGAGCAGTACACCCTGCAGGATCGGCCAAGAGCTAGACGAAAACCCGGTTCCAGCAATCCCGAATTGGATCAAAAAGTCGTCGACCATATTCAAGAGAACAAATCAGCTTCTACTAGTGAATTGGCCAAACAATACAGGACCAGTATCGGGATGAGCAGATTATGAAAAAGAAATGATTTAAAGACATACAACAACCAAAAAAAATGTCAAAGCAATCGCCGAAGCAGAAGTGTCAGAAATGAGAACCCGAAAGCTGCACAACCGTGACCTCAATTCTAAGGAGTGTATCGAAAATAAGCTATCCACAAACTTTCTTTCAAATTATGTTGAAAACCGATATTTTATTCATACAAAAAATTGATCCTTTGTTGTACGAGGTTAAACTTGAACATAATGAAGACCGGATGAAATTTAAGTTATTCCTTCACGAATTTTCGAACTTTGGATCGAATGCTCTTCATCAAGTTCCGGACAAGTGTTGCATCGCATTTTTTGGACGCTTGAGCCCAAATTTTTTTGAACTCTTGCATGTTCCCAGCTGCCTTACCAGTCTTCTTGAAGACCCTCTTCACGATTGCCCAGTAACGTTCGATGGGTCGAAGCTGAGGGCAATTTGGTGGATTGATATTTTTCTCAACGAAATCTATACCCTTTTCCGCAAGCCAATTGAGAGTGGTTTTGGCATAGTGAGCCGACGCTAAATCCGGCCAAAACAGTGGAGGTGTACTATGTTTCTTATATAAAGGCAACAATCTCTTCTGGAGATACTCAGATCGATAGATTTCCGCATTTATAGTTCCGGTAGTGTAAAAAATGGTTGACTTCAAACCACAGGAACATATTGCTTGCCATACCAGTACCTTTCGACCGAATTTCTCCACTTGAATCGACCTGTCCGCATCGCTCACATCCTCCCCAACGACGGCAGTAAAGTATTGTGGACCTGGTAGGGTTTTTGAGTCCTCCTTTACATAGTTCTCATCGTCCATCAAAACGCATGCATCCGGACGTTGCAAAAGACGCGAATACAATTTCCGGGCCCTTGTTGCTGCTCGCTTCTTCTGTTCTGCACTTTGTTTCGAGATTTTCTGCTTCTTGTAGGTCTTCAGGTGGTTTCGCCTCTTGATACGCTGGATCATTCCGACACTCGTTTCTGCTTTTTTGGCCAAATCACGTATTGACATTGATTTGTTCTTCATGATTAGAGATACCACTTTCTGCTCCAGTTTCGGGTTGGAAGAACCGGGTTTTCTGCCTCTTCCTGGTAGCTCATCCAAAGAATAGTGTTCCCCAAACTTATTAATGATGGTTTTAACACTCGCATGATGAATTCCAAACCGCTTCGCCAATTTTCGCATAGTAATACCCTTCTCACTTAGCCATGTGTCCAGAACCTTAATTTTCACTTCCTTTTCAATACGCGACATTTTGAAAACGCAGAATTTGAACCGAACAAACAGTAAACAAAAGAAAGCTGACAGTCAAACGCACAGCATGCAGTGTTCAGAGCATAAAAAACCATCACAAATACATGCGTACAACGCAAATGTATGTGGATAGCTTATATTCGATACACTCCTTACATCAAATCGGTAGAGGAGAATGTCCCAATTGCGATACGATTGTTGCGACGGAAAAATTCGGTGAGGTGCACGTTTGGCAAGCAATTTGCCCTTGGGGCCTGCGATCTTCTATTTTCTACACAAAAGGACAATAAATGCTAAAAAAAATGTTTTTTGACCGTAGTGTGCGGGGCGCGACGTGAGACGTGAAAAAATTCAATCTAAAGCTATTTACAAACCATGAATATGTGAACGTGTGAGTATAAGTGTGTGTGCGTGTGTGTGTATGTGTATGAGAGAGTGTGCCTGTATGTGTGTATGTGTATGAGCGTATGACTCTGTGTCGGCGCGTCCTTCTTCTCTTTTCAGAAAGCGAGTAATGGCGCTATAACCATAAGCCATAAAAGGCTAGGACAAGAGTTAGTGCTCTTGTCCCAACCTACAGTCAAGCCCTCACGCAAGAAAAGACGCTAAACCCTTGGATTTGGAGCTTGGATACAAGTAGGAAACGCCTGTGTGGACAACAAAGGAGTTCATTAACTTTCTTAGCTTCGTCACTCCCAACGACCAATATACATATAAATATACATACGCTTTCTCGCCAAGGAAAGCCTCCCGCTCAATTCCATCCAACTTCCAACTCCAGATGTCTAAAGGGTGATACGGTCAAAATTTGGTCAAGGGAAAACGCGTGTAAATCGGTGAAATCGTTTATTTAAAAAATCAAATTAAATTTCTTTTTCAAGTTCAATTAGTATAAAATTCAGGAAAAATATTCAGTTAGGCTTCCGCTTTTCCAAATCCGAATTGCCGGGCCTTACGCTTGACCCCTGCCATCAGATTTTGTACAGCCACCTTGTACACCTTCTTCGCCGCAGAAAGCCAGTTTGCCTTGAACTGCTGCTCGTCCTTAGCAGTTTTTTTGGTCTTCTTTAGGTTCCGCTTGACAATAGCCCAGTATTTCTCAATTGGGCGGAGCTCTGGCGTGTTGGGAGGGTTCTTGTCCTTGGGAACCACCTGCACGTTGTTGGCGGCGTACCACTCCATGGCCTTTTTACCGTAATGGCAAGATGCCAAATCCGGCCAAAACAGTACGGAACAACCGTGTTTCTTCAGGAAAGGCAGCAGACGTTTATTCAAACACTCTTTCACGTAAATTTCTTGGTTGACAGTCCCGGAAGCTATGAAAATGCTGCTTTTCAAGCCACAGGTACAGATGGCTTGCCAAACCAGATATTTCTTTGCGAACTTTGACAGTTTCGTGTGCTTGAAAATATTTGCTACCTTTCCCCTTCCTTTTGCCGTATAAAACTCCTGTCCCGGAAGCTGCTTGTAGTCGGCTTTGACGTAGGTTTCGTCGTCTATTACCACGCAGTCAAACTTCGTCAGCATCCAGCCTCCGGGATCGCGCTTTGGCCGTCGTATTTTGTTTATCATCGCGATTTGGAGTCACTACCTTCTTGTAAGTCGATAGTCCGGCTCGTTTTTTGGCTCGATGCATTGTTGTAGACGATACACACAGCTTATTTGCGGCATCTCGGAGAGATAGGTTAGGGTTTCGCTTGAAACTACTCTCTTTGTCGTCTCAGCGGCTTCCGGTTTTCGATTTCCCCCCGATCCAGACTTCCTGGCTGTCGACAAACGTTCCCCAAACACTTTAATTGCATTTGTAACGGTTGATTTGGCAACTTTTAGCGATTTTGCCAACTTTGCGTGCGAGTAGCTCGGATTTTCGCGATGCGCGAGCAAAATTTTGATACGCTGCTCTTCTTGCTTGGACGGCATTTTGACAACTGAAGAGTGAATTCCAAAATCAAAATAGGAGCAACATTCTACACACACACACCTTCAAAATGAGGGGTGTTCAGGTTTTTTAAATGCAAAATTGAAAGAAATACGTCAAGTTGATATTGACCGTATCGCCCTTTACGACCGTGTTTTGACGAAACACAAGGGCTGCACTTTGATCGATGACAAAACATACGTCGAACTCGATTTTAAGCAGCTTGCCGGACAAGTTCGGCAAGAAGGCCATGCCTTGGCAAGCGATTTGCAGTTGTGGCCTTAAAACGGAACCATTCGTCACATCCTCGACGATGACATCCCAAGTTCACATCGAAGAATGCCTGAAAAAGCGTCTAAGGAGTGTATCGAATATAAGCTATCCACATACATTTGCGTTGTACGCATGTATTTGTGATGGTTTTTTATGCTCTGAACACTGCATACTGTGCGTTTGACTGTCAGCTTTCTTTTGTTTACTTGTTTGTGCGGTTCAATTTCTGCGTTTTCAAAATGTCGCGTATTGAAAAGGAAGTGAAAATTAAGGTTCTGGACACATGGCTAAGTGAGAAGGGTATTACTATGCGAAAATTGGCGAAGCGGTCTGGAATTCATCATGCGAGTGTTAAAACCATCATTAATAAGTTTGGGGAACACTATTCTTTGGATGAGCTACCAGGAAGAGGCAGAAAACCCGGTTCTTCCAACCCGAAACGGGAGCAGAAAGTGGTATCTCTAATCATGAAGAACAAATCAATGTCAATACGTGATTTGGCCAAAAAAGCAGGAACGAGTGTCGGAATGATCCAGCGTATCAAGAGGCGAAACCACCTGAAGACCTACAAGAAGCAGAAAATCTCGAAACAAAGTGCAGAACAGAAGAAGCGAGCAGCAACAAGGGCCCGGAAATTGTATTCGCGTCTTTTGCAGCGTCCGGATGCATGCGTTTTGATGGACGATGAGAACTATGTAAAGGAGGACTCAAAAACCCTTCCAGGTCCACAATACTTTACTGCCGTCGTTGGGGAGGATGTGAGCGATGCGGACAGGTCGATTCAAGTGGAGAAATTCGGTCGAAAGGTACTGGTATGGCAAGCAATATGTTCCTGTGGTTTGAAGTCAACCATTTTTTACACTACCGGAACTATAAATGCGGAAATCTATCGATCTGAGTATCTCCAGAAGAGATTGTTGCCTTTATATAAGAAGCATAGTACACCTCCACTGTTTTGGCCGGATTTAGCGTCGGCTCACTATGCCAAAACCACTCTCAATTGGCTTGCGGAAAAGGGTATAGATTTCGTTGAGAAAAATATCAATCCACCAAATTGCCCTCAGCTTCGACCCATCGAACGTTACTGGGCAATCGTGAAGAGGGTCTTCAAGAAGACTGGTAAGGCAGCTGGGAACATGCAGGAGTTCAAAAAAATTTGGGCTCAAACGTCCAAAAAATGCGATGCAACACTTGTCCGGAACTTGATGAAGAGCATTCGATCCTATGTTCGAAAATTCGTGAAGGAATAACTTAAATTTCATCCGGTCTTCATTATGTTTAAGTTTAACCTCGTACAATAGAGGATCAATTTTTTGTATGAATAAAATATCGGTTTTCAACATAATTTGAAAGAAAGTTTGTGGATAGCTTATTTTCGATACACTCCTTATTGCCGTTCATCCGCAAGCATAGAGGCAAAGTCATCTTGGGGCCCAATTTGGCCAGCTGCCACTACTCCAAGGTGATTCTGGAGTGGTATGCTGCCAACAAGATCGATTTTATTCCCAAGCTAATGAATCCTCCGAATTGCCCGGAATTTCGACCAATCGAAAAATACTGGGCAATTTCAAAGCAGCGAGTTCGACGAAGCGGCGGGGCAGTCCTTGACATCTAGCAAATGCGGGCAAAATGGAAGAAATGCGCTGATTCCGTGTCCGTTTCCACTGTGCGGGCGCTGATGGGCTCCATCAAGAGGAAGGTTCGAGATTTCGTTCGAAATGGAGAAATGTAACCATCTAATGCAATTACACGTCTTTTTGTGCGTAACAATTTACTTTTAGTCAACCTGAGCTTAATAAGTATTGGGAATTGGGTTATTCGATTTGTTGGATCGTATCGTTGAAAGGAGATGCTTAATTTCTCGTAGATTTCACGTGAGTGTCTCTGCTTACGGGTCCACCCGTCTGTTGTTGGCCCTTCACACAGCGAAATTGTGAATTCAGATCGGTGGCTCAATTTGATCATGCTATTAAGTGGATCTACATCCTAGCTGAGCGCTTGAATGGATTGTGCCTACCATACATACATACATACAGGGTGCGGCAGAAAATAATGCGAAAATGTTCAAACTTGAGTATTGGGTTAATTCGTGTAGCTAAGGCTTGCTTCATTTAGAATTGGAACAAACTTTTGCTCATATTGTGGCGCTCCTGGTGGACAAATTTGGAAGTTCTTGGCGCCCACGGGTCGGGAATTTTGTCAGCTTCACGTATGTATTTTTGACATTCCGCAAATCGACTGTACTTTGTAAACAATCAACATGGAAGCCGAAAGAAGGGAAAAAATTGTGCACAGTTATTTGGAATATCCATTGTGGTCTGCATCTAGGCTAGCTAAACAGCTGAAATTGCCCAGAAATACCGTATGGCGCGTTATCAAACGGTATAAGGAAACATTGACGACGATTCGGAAGCCTCAAGCCAATCGTCGGAGTGGAACTGTCGACCAGAAACTGCGTGGTAAGATTTTGAAGACGATTAAGAGGAATCCCAATCTGTCGGACCGTGATTTGGCCAGAAAATTCGGAGCTGCCCATAGTGCCGTGAAGAGAACTCGACTCCGGGAAGGAATCAAGTCGTATCGAGCTAGCAAACAGCCAAATCGGACCATAAAACAGAATAGTGTGGCCAAAATCCGTGCTCGGAAGCTATAAGACCAGGTGCTGACCAAGTTCGACGGGTGTCTTCTGATGGACGATGAAACCTATGTCAAGGCTGACTTCGGGCAAATCCCAGGTCAAAAATTTTACTTGGCAACGGCTCGGGGGAATGTTCCAGCCAAATTTAAATTTGTTTTTGCCGACAAATTTGCACGAAAATTCATGATTTGGCAGGGCATTTGCAGCTGTGGCAAAAAAAAACGAAAGTTTTCGTTACAAATAA
Source organism: Aedes koreicus (assembly GCA_024533555.2). Classification (NCBI taxonomy): domain Eukaryota; kingdom Metazoa; phylum Arthropoda; class Insecta; order Diptera; family Culicidae; genus Aedes; species Aedes koreicus. The sequence continues at coordinate 568,817 of JAHHFK020003765.1, forward strand.
GAAAATGACGTCGGAACTATACCAAAAAGAGTGTCTCCAAAAACGAATTTTGCCGTTCATTCCATCCCACGACCATCCCGTAATGTTTTGGCCAGATTTGGCAAGCTGTCATTACAGCAAAGTCGTTCAAGAATGGTATGCAGAGAAAGGGGTCCAGGTTATTCCGAAAAACCTTAACCCACCCAACTGCCCCCAGTTCCGCCCTATTTAGAAATACTGGGCAATCATGAAGAGGAGACTCAAGGCAAAGGGAAAGGTTGTCAAAGACATCAATCAGATGAAGACCTGGTGGAATAAGATAGCTAAAACGATGGACGAAGAAGGTGTGCGCCGCCTAATGAGCCGTGTTAAAGGAAAAATTCGAGAGTTCCTTCGAAACCGTGACGAATAATTTTATCCGTATTTTTGCTTAAAAGTATGAAGAAAACGCTACATTTGTATAAAAAAAGATCTTGAATTCAATAATAGATAATTGAAATACAGGCAATTGTTTTTGTTCCAATTCTATCTGAAGCAAGCTTTAGTGACTAATTTCGGCCGAAAGTGTATTTGTTTATGTTTACTTTCAAGTGCTGCATCCAAACGTTCTATTTGTTTTATTGCAAATTCGTCAAAATGTTCGCGAAAGAAGTGATCACCAGTTTGTTGCTCTCCCAGAAGAAGCCGAAAGAGATTGCCAAGATGGTAGGGTGCCATTTGGCAACAGTTTACCGCATAAAAAAGTTAACACGCACATGGCAGTCAATGTCGGAGGACTACGTCCGAAAGGCATGCTCTGGCTTCCGGCGTCGGCTCGAGGATGTTATTAATAAAAATGGAGGACACATTAAATAAATTTGTTTAAAAGGACTTTATAAAGATAACTGCACTCGAAAATGATGATATTATTGCTTAAATTAGTTGAAAATGGGATTTGAAAGAAATAGAACAAATTTTCTCATAATTTTCTGCCGCACCCTGTACAACTAAAACAGTTGAACTCGATGATAATGGAGTCGTTTGTTTATGGAGTATTTTTCAAAAATCATTATTGTAGTTGCTTAGGAGCTTCTCAGTACTAGCTAGTTCGGCTAAAAAAAGGCATTTTCAATGAAAGTTTAAGAAATGCAACAATGCTAAAATGCATTTCCGATTTCCATTCTCAGAGAATAATGAAGATTCATTTTTAGAGAAAGTTATAAGAGCTTCCTGGAAGAGGAAGCTTACGTATATATAAAAAACAGGTATGCCGGTAATTACGAAACCTGTTATGGACGAGACATCAAGGAAATGCTATCATTTCAGAGAATCATAATGCAAGTGTCAAGGTTTAGGAAACTATTAAAATGCTGCTAGAGGACGTAGTTCTTAAATTTCAGACGTTGTTGTTAAGTTAAGATTGATACCTTTGACAATCTCGATAATAAAGACATAAAAAAAACGCTGCGAATTTGAAAAGCTTTTAAGATGTCATGGTTCCGACAGAGATTCGTGGCTCAGTTCAACGAACTAAAAATTCAATTTGTAAGAAATAAGTCGACCCCATTCACTAGATTAAGAGTCGTTTTTTGATGAACTATCATCTCAGACTTAGAACGAAGCATCGCTTTTCTGAGTTAACATAACATGCAAATTGTAATTGTAATTGTAATTTATTAATTTCACGCAGGCCTGTCAGTTATACTTTACATCAGGTCAAGGAAAGGTCAATGTCAGATACCGCGATCAAAAGATTCACAGATATCGAGATTTTTGATATTGAAGTAATCGTGACTTACGATTCGGTTGCAAAAAGTAGTTCTTGTGATTCTGATGGAAATTTTGTGGGAATAGCAAGGGAAATTTAATTAGCAATGATACTTATAGTTGAAACTAAAAAACTTTAAATTCGAATCTTGTTCCAAATTGAATTAATTGCTGGGTTTCCTGTTTTAATTGATTACACATCAATTAAGGTTTATAAATACAAACAAACTATTCATTTTAATTTTGCAGGTCCCCATTGGCCGATAAGAATTTCGTGACTGATCGATACCCTCTTTTAAACTCAACATTTCTTTTCATTTCCTTTGTAGCTTAGAAGACAAACTTCAATAAGCAATAAGCACTAAACATAATCAGCCAGTCCCTTATCGAACTAATCCGGCTCATCAAATTAATTTCACCTCAACAGGAAATGATCTCAAAACAATCAAAAGCATCGCCGCCGAGCTCAATGCGCTTTTAAATGGAATCATTGATAGATGTCGAGTCAATTTAACGATCAGTGGATTCTCATTATCAATTTCTCCCAGCCGCTGTTGCTTGAACTCAACTATTCACCAGAATCACAATGCCGTCGATTTGCATATCAAATTTCACTCAATGAAACTGAACCACCGAAAAGAATCGCGAGATCTTGGTGTTTTTTTTTTTTTGAGTTCAATCCCTGATTAAACGGAAAGGTTTCACCAAAATCTGGATCGTTCTGAATCACCCGATGTTGACCTACTACACGCATAATCACGAACCGAACGCATGCTAATGCCTTTGCCGGTCTATCCCCCAAAACTAAAAATAGAATACTTAATGATTTTTATGAATCTTCCGTCGACCTTTTTATGTTAATAATTTTCCATCTCTGGTCGGCCATCGAGTCGGGGAGGTTCCGTTGGACACCGTAAATTAATTTTCGATATCATCAATTAATGGACAACACACAACTGGTGGTGGTGGTGGTGGTGGTGGTGGGTACGCTTAACAAGTTCGCCTTCGAAGATGAATGGACAGGAAGACGACGACCATCGGCAACGGCCAGTGGGAAGAAGATGGTTCCAGTCCCAGTGATGGATGGACCATGATGGTCGAGGGAGAGAGCGAACATAACAATGATTTCGGTGATTCGATCTGGCCTATTTTTTGGGTCGCGACGATCTGGGAGGCGGTGGCGATTCGGTGCTGTGATAGGTGAATGGTGGATAGAAGCTGCTGATTTCATTGTAATGGAGAACCTTCGCCAACAGCAGAAATGGGAACACGAAGAAGCAGAAGAAGTCATTAGGCAAGGCCAGCGAGAACCACCCAATGAACAGTTAGACGGACGAGGCCAGGTCTAATAGCCGAGGCCGAGGCTGCCGATAGTGCCTTTACCGCTACATTAATGGAAAGGTTCAGAATCGAGATCTCGAGAACCCGGGCATTAGGAGAGCCCGCTCTGGACCGTTCTATTTCCCGTCCCGTTTCTGGACTATGGGATTCGAAATGCTGGTGGGGCCCGAGGGGATGGGATTTCGAATTGATATTTGCTGTTGCTTTCCAAATGGTCGGAGGTCAATGACTGATCGATGGGGCGGCACTAGGAGGTGGCTGGTAGCCGGTCGATCGTAAGGATATCCTTTTGCAGAACTAATTCGATAATGAAGGGTGTTGATTTTGCGAACAAGACAGGGCACTTTGGGAGGAATGTGCTCGGTGGTATCGATTTGATTCATCGGACTGTTTGATTAGTAATTTATACCGACTCGCGAATTCCGCTGCTTTCCTGAACTGGATTCGGGATTGCTTCTTCGCCGTATCAGTTGTATTTATGCAAATGTAACACGCATCGGGCGAACTTGTAAACAACGGTTTACTCATAAGGTGGCAGGTATTTAGATCAAAAATTTGAATAAATCAAAGATTTTTCGGTGAGGAATGAATAAGCTAGACTGTTACTGCCCTCCATTCGAGTGGGTGCGATCGTTAGTCTTGATTTGAGACTATTGTTTCACTCTTTGACACGGAGTTATTTACGAGAAAAAAGCTAAAAATTTAAAATAAATTGTCCCCTTTCTATTGATACTCTATAAGGCTGATGCTGCAAAATTAATTTTTAACTCAACTAAGCTCCACATAAAGTTCTTTCGTATCAATGTTTGACTTGGCTTCTTCTAATCATCTCATGATATACGCATGTATAGCTCCAGTTTGTTGTCGAAATATCAGAATTGAGATTTTCTATAGAAATATTATTCTCTTCCTCTTCTTCTTTTACTTAATTAAAGGTGGTCACCACCGGAGGTACCTACAGCAACATATAATCAAGACATGACCGGGACCAACGGTTTACTTCCCTTCCGAAGGACCAGAAATGTTTTCAGCTCAGAAAAATCCTATCGACCTCGAGTGAGATTGAACCCTTACCCACCAGGGTGCCTAATAGTGGGCAACGTTTACAAGTACACCTCCGGCGTCGGCCATTCCTCTCCGTTTTTTGCGATATCTCATGTTATTTAGAATCTAGAAGCTACAAACTGTTTGAACAGATATCGAATACGGATTTAACATTCAGGATTCAGGAAATGTCCAAACCTTCTCTTGGAAGGTCAGTAAAAGTTCTGCGAGTATGACTCAATCGTACTTAGGAGCTCCGCCCTGGAAGGCCTTTTAATATAAGCTCTATGAACTATTATTCGACTTCCTGCCACCATTCTATTGTAATTTAAACGTCTCCTAAGAGATCTTAAAGCCTCCTTATGGGCTTCAAACGGAATGTATTTTAAACTTCTACTGAATGTTCCAAAATTCTCGAGTCATCGACTGGCAAGGCAAATAAAGGGTGTATTCGATAAAAATGGCACACACATATATACTCATCAAAATTAAACTGATTATCGGATTTTCTTGAAATTTTCAGGGAATGAAGAACTACTAATGAGTTTTTTGTTTTTTTTTTTTTTTTTACATCTTTATTTTACGTCGGCCTATTTCCTCACATGGTCAATTATCGTCTCCAAGACTCCACACTACCCATAACGACTCATGAATATGAACCGGGACCACTTCACCTCCGAAGGAAGACGTGAAATATAGAGGGCCGGCGTAATATTTGTTTTTATTTTTTTTTTTTTTTTTCTCTCCCCCCCCCCCTTTTCACTCCACCCATCAAATTTTGTACAACCGATTTTCCCAGTGTCTTTGTTGTTGTCTTTACCCAAATTTTCTTCAATTCTAGCTCTGTTTTTATAGTTTTGGGATGTTTGCGAAGTTCCGTTTTCATAATTGCCCAGAATTTTTCAATTGGACGAAGTTCCGGTTGATTTTGTGGGTTCATATCCTTTGGCACAAAATTGACTCCGTTGGCTCGGTACCACTCCAATACGTTTCGAGCGTTGTGGCAGGATGCTAGATCAGGCCAAAACAGAGTTGATCCTTTGTGCTTCTTAATGAATGGCAAGAGACGCTTCTTAAGGCACTCTTCCGTGTAAATCGCACCGTTTATTGTTCCGGAAGTGATGAAGGGAGCACTTATTCCACCATATCCGCAAATCGCCTGCCAGATTAGAAACTTCTTTGCAATTTTCGATAGTTTCTTCTTTCGAACATCCTCCGGAACATCGAACTTCGACTTGGCAACGAAATATTCTTGCCCAGGAAGTTGACGGAAGTCGGCCTTGACGTATGTTTCGTCATCCATCACGATGCAACCGGATTTGGTGAGCAGCTTCGTGTAAAGTTTCCGGGCGCGGGTTTTCGCAGTGATGTTTTGTTTTTCATTCCGGTTTGGGGCTTTTTGCACTTTGTAAACATGTAACCCAGCACGCTTCATGGTTTTCTGCACAAAACCGACTGACACCTTAGACTTTTTAGCGACATCTCGAATTGACATGTTTGGACGGTTCTTGAATTGTTGTACGACTTTCCTGGCCATTTTACTGTCCATTGGACCACTTTTACGACCACTCCCTTCCTTCGTTTGGACACTCAGACGCTCCTTGAAGGTTCTTATTACACGAGATACAGTTGTATTTGCAATTCCAAGCCTTTTAGCAATCCACCGGTGGGACGCCCCTGGATTTTGATTGTGAGTGCACAAAATTTTCTCACGGACAATTTCTTGTTTCGACGACATGACTGGAACTACTGAATGTATAACTATGAAACTTGGCAGATGTAAATAATACACTATGGATAAGATCTACTCAAATTTCTAGGTTTTTTACTCATACGATTCAAAAGTTACAGAAGATTTTCTGTGTGCCATTTTTATCGAATACACCCTTTAACATAACTGGAAACAGAACTCTTCTGAGAATTCGATGAATGTTTATAAACTTCTCATGAAACTAATGAGAGTTTCTACTGGCAGAACTCCGTGTTTCTCCCATTTACATCTCCAGGAATTACTAGGAACACGACATTGACAAATCGTTCCTGAAGTTGATTGCTTCCCAAAATCCAATAACGTGCTCAGATACTTTTCTTAAAAGCTTCAGTGACGTTTTAAGATAAAATAAGATTTCAAAACACTTCATGATCATGTTTAGTGACCAAGAAAACGATAGTGATCGCAAATTTGTTTCATTAAGTTAAATGAAATCATGGAAATCACTAAGCCTCTCCTGAAACTATCCGGATTTTTATCCTATAAATTTGGAAGTATTGCATGCGTTCGATGGTAGAATTTTGCTCCGCTAGAATTTTTTTTTGTGTAAATTGTAGGTTTCACAAACATATTTTTTTTTTAATTTTATATTAACTTTATAGTCTTACAATCTGGATACCTTGCCATTTTCTCTGGGATATTCCTGCAATTCTAAGAATTCACTTGAAATTTGTGAGATTTACCCTTCATAAATCTGTGAGCCCTCATATAAAAATATTTTGAGAATGCTCTTTTCATAATAGTTCCTTAAGTCTCCGCTGGAAAAAGATACACTTCGCAGTCAATTCACCATCATGTGAGTTTTCCGTGAAAATAAGTGTGTGTGTGAATTATTTTAGGAATTTTCTATGGAAGTCCTTAGGAACTCTCAGAATCTTTCAATGGTAAATCAACCAACCTTTCAATTTTGAGAAATTTTCGAAGCATTCTTCATGAGAAAATAATCATCTAAATGACTATAATTTTGATTTGAGAATCCCTTGAAGTAATGTTTGCCATTGAAAAGTCTCACGAAATAGCTCAGAGTTTCTAGTTTTGTGGACACATCTACGTTATTTGATTGATAACTTTGCATACCAACCATTGCTTGCACCAAAATATGAAAATATCTATTCCAGGGAAACCACATTATTATTTATAAACTAGCTTTAACGTGTTTGTCAAACCGTAACAAACGTCAAATCCACAAGTAATGGCATAATGACATAATGACCAAAAAATCAATATATTTTTTTTATCAAATGGAACAAACTCACAAAATTCAACACTGTCCAATAACCCATGCTGCGAGCAAACCATCTCGAATCGCTCCGACAGCCTCACATACATTTGATCCAGAAATTATATGAATTGTCCTGGAACTCATCCAACATTCACAAAATATACATGGCAGACAATTCCAGATAATTTTTAACGACAATCCACGACGATTCTTACGACATAAAATTAAGTTGTGTATTAATCCTCTCACATAGTTCAATTCAAACATTGAATGCAAAATTAATTTCATGAAAAACCTTATGAAAATAAAAATAAAAACAAAAACATGAGTGAAACGTGTCAAAAAATCTTTTTAAATTTTTTTTCCATAGTTCTTAATTGAAGGTTTATTCTTTGCCATTCCAAAGCATCCAACCGTAAAATGTGTGGTAAGCACAATTATACGCTTATACTCCAGGGCAATCGAACGAATTTCCCACTCGGAAAAAAAAATCCACTGTACTCAATACTTTGACCTACCGGATTAGAAAACCAACGCCTTTACAGACTACGCTATGAAACTATGAGACAATATTTAAAGATTGATCACCCTAAATTTTCAAAAACTACTCCTGGAAGCCGGAAAATCTTCGTCTCGAAGTTGGAGAAGTTTTCCCAAAAGTTAGAAAAACTCTCCGCAACAGTAAAACCGGTTTGAAATGCTGAAATTAGCTTCTTTAAAAAGCAGGAAATGCTTCTAACGAAAGCTGTATAAAATTTCCCGAAAATCATAAAAGCTTCTTCGAAAGTTGCAGTTTTTCCAGAAGCTTCCATGTCATCCCTTAGAAGATTCAACAACATCTCCTGAAAGCCTAAAAGCTTCTTCGAAAATCTTTAAAGCTACAGCCGTACGTTTAAAAGTTTCCATTCGCCAGTTACTGAGACTTCTTCAGGAAGCTGTAAAGCAAATCTTAAAAGATTGAAAGATTATCAAGTAAAACAAACTAACTCGGTCGAAAACTTCCCATTGGGTCTATAGAAGCTTTATCAGCTTCTGGTAGCACCTTACAAAATCATTGAAAAGATTTAAAATCTTTAAAAAGAATCTTTCAGAATCATTCAAAAGATTAAAAATCATTTCATGAATGCCTAACATCTTTTAACAACAATCTTGAAAAGCTTTTATCGGAACTAGAAACTAAGAAGAATGATTAGTAATTTCCATTTAATTCCAACTACCTTTATTGCTTATCTTGACAGATACGCGTATTTCGTCTGCAATGTGCAGACTTCTTCAGTGTCGTGTACTAATACTCGACTGAAAGAAAACCTTCGCCACCTGCCGTATTTATCCTATTTTCTAAATACAAACACTTGTACCTACAGCTAACATTTCTTGTACCTAACCTATCCTGAGTCCAAAACAAATATTATGCTTGATATCTACCTCGCCTTTTCTTTATACCCAACCTGATTATTCCGTAGCAGCGGGTGTTCCACGTGATATTGACAGCAGAAATGTTCGATAATGAATGTATCTCAACGACGCATCTCGTCTAGTTAGTATATCCCTATAGGCGAATTATAGTATTGGAATTTGAAATTCAAAGTAAACGCTTTGCTTACATGGTTCATTAGCGATGGTTTATGAATTTTATGTTGTTAAGGGAGTCTGCTAGTTTTTTTTTAAATATAACTGACTACCAGTTGAAAATGCGGCTCGTTGATCACGTTGAAAATGCGGCTGCCAGTACAAGCAGCAAAGATAGGTTGTACAAAAACACTGGAACAAACATCTGACACAAACTTGAAGAATTCTCAAAAATCTTAAACATCTACAACAAGATATTTTCGTTACCGGTGTCTCCACAAGCATTATCTGTCTTAACATTTGTGTCACTGTCAAAGACTACCCAAGTAACATTGCCAAAACCATCCACCTTTATAATGTTTTATTAAAGTTTTATGAAAGCCAATAGAAATCAATTTGGATTTACTATGACACAAAGAGGTGCCAATAGTCTTCATATTTTAGTCAGATTTATGACAGCTTGTTCACAACGATCTTAAAACCTTGTTTTCTCAAATTCCTCTTACTCCTTTCAAAGATTTTATTACGGCTTTATGAACTCGTAAAATGATATTTTGAAATGCCGTATTAGGACTCATTCATATTATCTTACTATGTTCAGTTGAAAAATCATTTTCAACCCATTTTACCTTCAGTAAATGCATTAAACGGCAAAATGGCATTGAGGGAAGTCACGAAATGACCAAATAGTTCTATAGTTTTTTTTTTTATTATTATTATTAATTACGACAATTTACACCTCAGTGCATTCGTGTCGGTCAATTCTTGCTTCACTTATTCTCAATTTCTACACCATTATCATTTTGCATTTTCTTGTCTCTAAATTTTTTTTTATCTTCTTCTACTTCTTTTCTTTCGCCTTTTCCACTTCACTTCTCCAGCTTCTCCTCTTCCGATGTTTTCTTCCGCTTCTATTCTTCCATTTACCTTCTTCCGCTTTTCTTCTTCCACTCCATCTTCTCCGTTTCTCTCATCCGCCTCTTATCTTCCATTTCTCTGCTTCCACTTCTCTTCTTCTGCTTCAAAATGGAAATGGATGAAGAGAAGCAGAAGAAGAAAAAAGTGGAAGAAAAGTTGCAGAAGAATAAATGTGGAAGATAAGTAGCGGAAGAAGAGAAGCGAACGAAGATAAGCGTAGGAAGGGATGTGGAAGACGCAAATCGGAAGAAAAAAAAAAGTTTTATAGTAGTCACTAAAGACGGACGTGTAAATTCGGGAACATCGAGTGGCGTTTAACCGTTTAACTTGAGACGCCATTCCATTACTCCAGATTGGCCCACACATCATCCGTTGCCATTCCGGCCGTCAACCCGGTGTACTCAACCACCACTCTGGCCACCACGGGAGTTACAACTTCAACCGCCACCGACCGCCACCGACCGCCACGTCAGACGCTTGGCATTCTCTTCGAGATTCCGGCCATTTCTCCAGTTTAGTCGCAACGTCATCCGGCGTCCTCGTCACCATTCCGGCCATTACTTCAGGCGCCATTGCAACCATCAACCCGGTGTCGCTCTAACCGCGACTCAGCCCCCCCCCCCCCCCCCCCATAACACCCTGAGACCTGGAACAAAAGAGGCCTTGAGTGACCACCCCAGGAGTTGCCGTTGGCTAAACCAGCAGCTCGGGGCTTAGGCCGGTTCCGTTCTGAAACTGAGCAGTTCCGGGCAGAAATAGTAGAGTCTTATAATTTGACCGCTGTGGCCATTTGACCGTATGCTGGTTTTCATGGCAGCCAAAAGGTTTTATGAAGGGTTTCAAGTGATCATAACATCTTTCACTAGAACATTTTGAAAATCGTTATCTATCTATACATATAAAAATGGATTTCTGTCTGTCTGTCTGAACCTTATAGACTCGGAGACTACTGAACCGATCGGCGTGAAATTTTGTATGCAGGAGTTTTTGGAACCAGGAAAGGTTCTTAAGGTTTTTAGAGATGACTCCCTCAGAAGGGGGGGGGGTTCTCCCATAAAAATGAAACACATATTTCTGCATAACTTGAGAACAAATCAAGCAAAGGAAACTAAAATTAGCATCTGAAAGTTTTTAGAAGCAAGAAATGATTCTATGGTGGTTTGAGACCCCTCCTTTCTCTGGAAGGGGAGGCTCCCATGCAAATGAAACAGAAGTTTCTGCATAACTCAAGAACTAATCAAGTAAATGGAACCAAATTTAACATGTGGAGTTTTCTGGAAGCAATACATTTTTCTATGGTGGTTCGAACACCCCCCCCCCCCCTCTCTAGTAGGGGCGACTCTCAAACAAATAAAACTGAAATTTCTGCATAACTTGAGAACTAATCAAGCAAATGGAACCGAATTTGGCATGTGGGGATTTTGAAGTAAATAAATGTTTCTACAGTAGTTTGAGACCCCGCCTCTCTCTGGTAAGAAGGGGTGGGGGGCTCCCATGCAAATGAAACACAAATTTCTGCATAACTCGGGAACTAATCAAGCAAATAGAACCAAATTTGGCATGTGGGGGTTTTTGGAGACATGAAATGTTTCTTTTGTGGTTTAAGTACCCTCCCTTCTTTATCAGGAAGGGATGGCTCTTATACAAATGAAACAGTTTTTTTTTTTTGCATAACTCGAAAACTAATCATGCAAATGGAACCAAATTTGGCATGTGGAAGTTTTTGAAGGCAAGAAATATTTCTACGGTGGTTTGAAACCGCTCTCCTCTTTGAAAGGGGCAGCTCTCATACAAATGAACACAAATTTCAACCAAACATGAGAATTATCCCTACGGTTATGACAATTTGTATGCAGGAGTTTTTGGAGCCGGAGAAGGTTTTTGTGATGGTTCGAGACTCCTTCCCTGTCTGGAAAGGGGGGAGGGGCTCCCATACAAATGAAACACAAATTTCTGCATAACTTGAGAACTAATCAAGCAAATGGAGCCCAATTTGGAATATGGGGGTATTTGTGACAGGCTTTTTGGCTATAGCGCTCGAGACCCCTTTAAGACCAAATTATACGCTCCTTACAAACAGCGCCAGTTCTATTAAATTTTCTTTCATTTAGTTGCAAGCGTAGCAAGGCTCGCACCGGGTTCAGCTAGTGGTCATATAAAGGTTTTATTAACTTGTTTTCACAACCGTCTATAGAGTGGGCCACTTTGTACAAATGTCGGCTTTAAAGAAGCATAGATAGCTGGTAGACAAAACAGTTTTGAATGTAGTTTTATCAACATAGCAGGGAGGAGTGCTATACGGCTGGAATAAAACTAAAGTTGTTACTTAGGTATGGCAAGTGGAGACACATATGTTAGATATTAAGATGCTCAGAAATATTTTCCAACATAAAAGTTACAGTTTAATCTGACAGTTTTAATAATATTCATGAAGAACGCTAAAATAATAGTACCCAAATTGATAATTCATTACGCTTGTTTCCAGCATCGATCAAATGTGCGGGGGCTCATAAGTTAAGATACATTTGTCAACAGATAATATGCTAGAGTAGACACCGGGTTAGAAACCTTGCCGAAACTGAAAACTTGCATCACTGTTCATGACCACCTAACATCCGGCGATAAATTGTGTATCATAGGTTAAGCTACTTTATACTGTGCGGTGATGGACCTCGAATAATCATCCTCGCAAAAAAAAAAACGATCTGAACCGATCCTGCACTTTGCGCCAAATGGCAAATATTTTCCTATTCAAATTGCATCGCTTCGAGCTCGAAAAAAAAACATCCGCACTGACTTGGACTGCGTTGGAGGACTGCAATCAAAAGTTTTAGCAGAATCATTCGCGGCTCGCACCACGGTAATGACCAGGATTGATGGATGGTGTTTAATTTTCTCACTGATTCCAATATCGGTTGCCCGCTTCGTTTTTTTTTTGGGGCCATAGTTGCTTAAATTGAAAATGCAAATGGCCCTCCATACGTGAATCATCATCATGAGCAGCAGCATCATCGCATCAACCGCTATTCGGAGTAGATGACTAACACACCTTCTCACGTTCCTCCAAATTGCTCCGATTATTTTTGTATACAAACAGGAGGCACCGTGCGTACTAATCATTCTCGATCCGACCATGTAAACCACGGTGTTTAGAACCCACAGTAGTTGGTTGATTTGCCACCTCAGAGCTCATTATTCATGGCGATTTTTTGCGACCGATTGTTTAGCTAGCAATTTGTCTTCCTGCTGTTGTTAATTTTGTGTTGACTGGTGAGCTGGCCGCTGCAATCTCCCGAATCTCCCGGATACAATCGGGGTGGCCACCTGTGTTGAAGAGTGTCGATTAGAAGGCATTTTTGTCTGTGACTAGAAGATCAAGTCCACGGCTGCAGCAGTCGCCGGTGTCATCGTCGTCGTCGTCGTTGCCGTTGCTATGTAACGGGATTATCGCGTTCTTGCATTTTATTTTTCCTTTTTGCTTGCTTTCCACACTCTCTGGTTTCTCTGGACTCACGTATATGTATAACGTATAGGTACTTTTCCCTTGTGCGCGCAGTGACTTAAGTCTCAGTTCATTTTCAGCCCGATTAACATAATTTCAATTCATTTAATGTGTAACAAGCGACGCCGTAAATACTAAGTAGTGTGCGGGCAGTGAAGAAATTTGCAACGATTTCAACGCCTGCCCTGATCTGATGGCGGGCCCCGGCGCTGCAAGCCAGTGACTGGAGAAAACTGTATCATTCAGGAGAAATGGCCTTTTTACTGCTTCTTGATTTGTTTGCTTTTTGTTTTCGTCGAGGTTTGAACCGCGAACGCATTAACATTCTACACGATTCCAGGCTAAATGAGTTATGTTAAAATCAAAATGGGTAAATTCTTTATTTCTTCGTGGGTTTTACTGCCCTAATGCTCGCCTGACAGAATCGAAACAGCGCAGGCGCAGGCAAACTGCGTTGGACACTGATTTTTGTTTTTTATTTTTTGTTATGGGGAGAACGTGGTGCGCCTTGGAATTATCTCGATATCTGTGCAAATTGCTTTTCGAGTCATCCGCGGTAAGGTTTTATGGGTGGAATCGCTCTTTTTCTTCTGGATGTTCTTTGGCGTGCATGATGAAACGTTGGAACGCTGGAAATTATATCACCGAAGCAAGCGACGTGCTCGGCGGATCCCTACGGAAGCTATGGTTTTTGTGTAGGTACAGTACCGGACATTCGAATTTGGAACACTACATTTTTCGGCATTCCATCCAGTCTTGATCGCTTCAGACGTCGATGAATCTAAGAAAACTTTTGAGTGGCCAATAACGCTGCATATGTCAATGAAAAAGAAAGTCAATTCAATATGCCTTCGACTTATAAATAGGTCTTCCAAGCAGCACATAACGCACTAAAATGGTTGCAGCAACTTGATTGTGACATGATTTAGTCATAATGCAGTTACCTTGACCGTTTCGTAACTAGTGTGCTACTAGGACTTGATTATAAGCCGAGCATTGGAAACCAATTGATTGAAATTGATTAATTCATTAGTAAATGTCTAGTGTTCTAAATCAAAATTAAATTGGTGTAAATCGGTTCAATGTGGTAATTGACCGTACTTTAACAAACAAAATATTTTACAATAAAATAATACCACAAAACCACTCTGTGATGGGCTCCAATAGCATCCTCACCGTTGGTTTAAACCAGTTTAATCCCTTCAAGCCTAAGGGGCCATGTGTGACCCCAAAAGGAAAATGGCCGTGTAAAATCACAGACTGAATAAAAGTGTACATTGTCTAGGGCAAATTACTTCGACGTCAATTCTTCTATCTGGGAAAAATAAAAGAAAACACACGAGGTAAGACCTAATTGACGATCTAGAACACTCTGAAAATGAAGAAATTCAGCAAGAAAAAATAAATGCCTAATTAATAGTGTAAAGCGTTGTTTTAAAATATGGTACATAAGCAAACCTATAATTAAATTCTCGTTGATAAACGTTAAACATTACTGTATCTTTCTGAGATGTTCTAGGCTATCCAAAATGTACTTGAGTTCAAAACTTCTGAGCTATAGTTGTAACAGTAGCTTTTAGGGCTATATAAGGTTACGATATGCATTCAAACATATTGAATGAACCTTTTGGAAGGTCAACAGTCATTATTTGATCATTTTGTGATGCTCTAGGTCATCCAATTTGTCTTTGAGCTCAGAACTTTAAATCTTCAGTAGTAACTATAGCTTTTTGGGTTATACAAAGTTACGCTAAGTGTTCAACCATATTCAGTGAATATTTTCAAACATAAAAAACACATTATGAGATAAACTAAGATGATCTAGGTCATCCAAATTGTCCTTGAGTTCAGAACATAAGATCTACAGTTGTAACAGTAGTTTTTTGGGATATATAAGGTGACGATATGCATTCAAACATATTCAATATATCTTCTGGCAGGTCAACATTTTATAACTGTGTGATCCTCTAAGTAATCCAAACTGTTCTGGAGTTTAAAACTTAAAATCTACGGTAGTAACAGTTGCTTTTTGGGTTATAAAACGTAACTTCACGTATTTCAGCATACGTAGTGAATATTTTCGAACATTAAAAAAAAAAAAAAAAAAAACTTGGGTTCTGGAGTTTAAAACTTAAAATCTACGGTAGTAAAGTTGCTTTTTGGGTTATAAAAGTTAGTAATTTGAGGATATTTATAAAAAAAAAAAATGATGGTCTAGGTCATTCGAACTGTCCTGGCGTTCAGAAATTAAGATTTACATTTCTGATAGTAATTTTTAGGCAATACAAAGTAACAATAAATATTCAAACATATTCAATTAATATTCTTAAAGGTCAACAAACATTATAAAGTAATATGGCATGTTCTAGGTCATCCAAACTATCCTTGAGATCAGAACATAAGACCTACAGTTGTAACAAAAGCTTTCTGGGCTATGCAAAGCCCCGATGTGTATTGAATCATATTCATTGAATATCTTGGAAGAACAACAGACATTATGAGATGATCTCCGGATGTTCTAGGTTATCCGAACTATCCTGGAGTTCAAAAATTCAAATCTACAGCTGTAACTGTAGCTTTCTGGACTAAACAAAGTAACAATATGTATTTGACCAAATTAAGTGAGTCTTCTGGAACGTCAACAGATATAATGAGATATCTTGGGATGTTCTAGGTCACCAAAACTGCCCTTGAGCTCAGAAGTTAGGATCTACAGTCGTTACTGTAGCTTTATAACCCGTGAAAGGTGACGATATGCACTGAAACGCATTCAGTGAATCTTCTGTAAGGTACCAGATATTATCAGATTATTTTGGAAGGTTCAAGTTTATAAAAACTGATCTTGAGTTCAGAACTTAACATATAAAGTAGTAACCGTAGCTTTTGGGGGTATAAAAATGTGGTAAAAATATATAAATATTTTTTATATATTTTGTGAAACGTTTGGGGACATTAAAAAAAAACTTTTTTTGTTTGAGATAATCCAAACTTTCCTGTATATTTTGTGTTGTGGTGTTGTAATAGTTGTTTTGTGGGTTAAAAAAAAATAAAATATAAAATATATAATTTTTTTATTTTCCCGCGCTGGTTTTTATGTTTTGAATACATATCATAACATTGTTATTGAATAAAGCTACTGTTACAACAGAAGATCTTAAATTTTGAGCTCCATGACAGTTTGCTTGGTATAAAATATACCAAGATCATCTCATAATGTCTGTTGGTCTTCCAAGACATTCAATGTTTGAATACATATGATAACATTGTATAGTGGATAGTGGACAACTTACATGCCTGCAAGAGCGAATAGGCCTCAGCTAAGAAGCTACCGCAGAGACCAGCAGCAACGGCCTATGACCTTCCCAGACACCCCGTAACGAACCTCTTCTTCGGTTAACGAAACCGTCCGTAAATTATAGGTTCTGGCCTTCATATGTGGAGGCATTTTCCCCGAAGGAAGCTTTAACCACCTCAGGGTTTGCTCTCAGGGTTTGGAGGCTGACACAACGTGGGTTTCTCTACTTCCGTTAGGTCATGCGACCACTCTCTTGCTCTACAGACGGTAGGTTTGTACTCGAGATTGGGGTCCCCTTGTAGTAACCTCATGGCTTTAGTAGTCATGTCTTCGGTTGCTACATTTGCCAGGTTAACCTTACCACTTTGCACCACCAAGCTATTGGTGAAGACCGAAAGGCTCCGCTAAAAAATCGAATAGGCCTCGTTGTATTGAGGTTCTAGGATTTTAAATAGGGACCTGCGCAAGCTTGGTCAAAGAACAGCGCGAAGCTTCAGAGAAGCGGCCGTTTAGGGCTCGAGGCACGTGCAACTTAAAATTGACGCGGCACCTCAATTCACTGGCGTGCTTCACAAACCGCAATTTGTGATCGATCGTAACACCAAGAAGCTTCATTTTGTGTACTGTCTTTACCTCTAGCTTGCCGATACTAACGTGTGGTAGCCTTGGCCTGTGGGTATCACCAAAGCAGACGTGCATGGTTTTAGACATCTCGGAGGAAATGATAAAGCCAACGCCATCCGCCCAGCCAACCACATCATCAACTGCTCTTTGCATACGGCTTCTGATTGCCCTCGAGTATTTACCAAATACAACAAGGGTTATGTTAGCGGCGTACAAAATGATGTGTACGTTCTCGGGGATGCGTTCAAACACTGAGTTCATCGCAAGGAGAAACAGTGTGGCAGATATGACAGACCCTTGCGGGATGCCATTCTCTAGTAACCTCGGTGCAGAGGATGCGCCGGCTTTCAAGACTCGAAACTTCCTACTGTGTAGGAAGTTTTCCACATAAGCCAACATTTGCCCTAGGACGTTCCACTCCTTGAGAAAAGTCAAGATAGGAAGCCTCCACGTCATATCATATGCCTTGGAAAAATCGAGGGACTTCTACATCAACATGTTGGTCCTCCGTCTTGGCCTTGTCCAATAAATGATCGATCTCGGAGACAAACGTCTCCGACCCATGGCCGCATCGAAATGCATGCCTCTCCATGTTTACCCCATGCAACTCAACAGCGTGATAGGTCTATAACCTTCCGTAAGGGTCTTATCCTTCCCAGGTTTGGGAATAGGAATGACCAACTCTTCTCTCCGCAAGTCTGGAATTAGGCCGGGTTGCCAGACTTTATTCATTGTGTCCAGAAGAGCCAAACGACCCAAAAGTGGCAGTTTCGTCAGGAGCCAATATCGTCGGGCCCCGCTGCCTTGCCGACACCACGGCGCAAGGCCCAATTGAGCCTATTGTAGTGTATGGTGTCACTACTCAGACCTTTGTTGGTACCACGGTAATTCCCCTTAGCCAGTGTTTTTACACGACGCAACTCATCACTATGATTGCTGTTTGCCGACACTTTGGCGAATTGATCAGCAAAGGACTCAGCGATGAGCTCGAGTTGGTTCGTGTACTCGGTGTCCAAAGAAGGCATCGAAATTTCCCAAAAAAAATACCTTGTGTGGCAAGCAATTTGCACGTGTGGTAAAAAGAGTAAATCTTTCGTCACTACAGGCACAATCAACAAGGAGATCTATCAGAAAGAGTGTCTGCAAAAGCGATTGCTACCCTTCATCAAAAGTCACAAAGAAAAACCTTTGTTCTGGCCCGATTTGGCATCATGCCTCTATGCTAAAACTGTGATGGAGTGATACCAAGCAAATCAAATGAACATTGTACCAAAAACCTCAAACCCGTCAAATTGCCCAGAGCTACGACCAATCGAGAGATATTGGGCTCTGATGAAGCGGAAGCTTTCTGGAAAGAAACAAGGAATCAAAGACATCAAACACTTCCAGCAAATTTGGACAAAGACGGCTTCTACGATTTCTGAAGAGTCTGTACAAACCCTAATGGACAGAGTTAAGCGCAAAGTTCAAAAATTTTATGCAAATACCGAATAACTATGTTTTGTCTTCACGAATTGTTAAAACACATCCCATGAATCTGAAATAAACAACTACGACGGAAATATAATGCGAAATTTGTGTTTTATTCATGTTTTGAGGTGTCCGGACTATTGCGGATACAGACCTTATAAAACGGCTACCTAAAACACATAAAAAATGTGTGGTTAGTATTTATCGTTAAATTTTGCAACTTTTCTCTTCCTCCAAGTATGCTTATTCTAATGAAGAGATACCAATTTTTCCGCTCAGTGCAGTTATATGAGCTCAATCATAAAAATAAGTTAAAACTCAAAATTTAAAATTCTTTTCCGTTACAAAGCAGCTTAGAAAGCTCTCAACTAAGTCCTGAGTAGCTATCGAATAACTCCGAACAGGCAGCCGGTTTCTATGCAAACGTAATCAGTCCGAAATAGAAACAGGAATATGCAAAACACGCGACTCCTTCCGAGAGGATGACACACCGCAACCGAGTAGGCTAGTTATTATTCCAGCCCATGTAGAACATATAAAAATAAAACCAAAGTCCAAAGTGACCAACCAAAGCAACCACGTCATCCCGTGTGACTTTGTTTACCTTCCCCCTCCCCCTACCCCCTACTTCCTCAACCCTATAGCTGACATTAACTGGAGCTCACTTATCTGCCTTGCCAGCCCAGTGACCGTTCGGTGCGCTGCTCGCACTACTCAAACATAACCGTACATTTTACTGCGACAAAATTGCAACGCGCGACTGGAATTCCTGATCAAGATGCACTCACGACTATTGGGGAGGAGAGCTCCCCCCGCAAACCCCGGGACCGACTCAAACTGTGCGATTTTCCCTACCCTCAGACAATACCTTCTTTCTTTCGAGGCGATCCGATGCGATATTATGCGCGGTGACAAATCTAGTGCATTCATTGGGAATGCAACGGATGGCTTTCGCTCAAATCGGGCAATAATCGTTTCGTTCGTGTGTGTTATGACATGGGAAAACCTGACGCTCGGAGTTTCCTCCCTGTGCCTGCCCGGAGAAATGGCGCAGCGCCACCAGAAACAGTCAAGTAGGTACCAACAAGCGGCCAGTAATGCGCGTCTCCGTACGTACGACGGTGCCCCATTGGATCGGATGGTATATTAGGTAGCGTGTTCCAGTTTTAACAAATCGCGCAGGAATTGCGGGGCTCGTTCACAGTTTCATGAGGCCGCATAATGTAAGACAAAACCGCAAGCCACTGATCACTCGCGGTTCGGATGGACCAAACGAAACGGAAAGAAAAGAATCCACCCTAATCGAGGGCTACTTCGATTGGGCGCATTTCTTTTACTTTGATTCGACGTTCTCGAGAGAGCGAGAAGCAAACTGCGCTCGGAACGCTTTTGTCGGAAACCATTTCAGCTGGTCATTAGGAAGATTAACAGAAATGGCCGAGCAAATTGGTGGTAAATTTAAAATTGGCCCAATTTTTTCGAGCCAAGGTGGCCCCCGTCCGCTGGGAGGGGTGGTGTCCGTCGATGGCACACGTACCGGTTTATGGCCGACTGGGTTTCTTTGTTATTACCTTGACTTCGGTTAGGTATTGATTCGGAAATGTGGGAACTTGTTCTACATTTGTTCTGATTTTCGGAATTAACTCTTCAGCGACAATCACTGACTGATGAGTTATGTTTTCACTTAACTGTTGATTGATTTTTCAAGCTCAAAATATTTACTATACAGTGGAACCTCCATTTACAAACTAAACTGAGGGTTCGTAAGTTTAATGAGTAGGTAAAAAACAACATTATCAGGAATTAATTTCGTTTAAATTAAACCTCACTATTCGGAGTTGGTTTTAGTGATTATATTTAATTATATTTAGGACTTCACAAAAAATATACCACTCATCATTATCTACTAACGCTCAAGGTGAAATTAGCATGTAAAAATAACTATTGAAAACTTACTTAAATAGTAGGGTTTTACCAAAAATAGAATTTTCAATGCCATTAAAGTGCATCGTCAATTTCTCCATAATAGCTCAACCACTAGTTTCTGAAAAAAATTAAGATTTTTTTGATTTGGTCTAAAGCCTGCCCACGTTAAATTTCTGACACTTTTCTTTCAGTGTAGATTTTGAATTATTTCAGGATCACTGTAACGTTTCACTTTAAAGACAGCTGCAACTCTTCACTTTATTTCGTGGTACAACATTTACTAAACATTTGTTTTTGTTCAGTAAAACGGCGTCGAATCAAGTGGGAGTGCGCAACCCCTTTTTTTTTTAACGGCACCAAAAACCGAACTTATCGGTACGTGATCTTGCCAAGAAACTAAAACTATCGAAAAGTACCGTGTTTTGTGTTTGCAAATCATTTGACCAGCGCTTGACTGTGGATCGGAAGGTTGGAAGTGGATCAAATCGAAAAGTATGCTACCGACAAATGGTGGTAGCCATTATTGAGAAAAATCCCAATCTTTCTGTGCGAAATGTGGCTCGCAAAGTTGCGAAGTCAAAATCATACGTTCGTCATTCCACTTCGTTCAGCGCAAGAACAAACTTCGTTCGATCCAGCGCTCCGTTATTTTGGAAGATTTATTCGAGTGCGATCCTTCGAAATTATTAGTTTTTTCTCAAAATCTATTCACTCCAGTGTATAAAGTGAAAGTGAGTTTTTTTTCTAAGAAAGCAGTGTGATTTTCCAGTAAAATTAGAAAATTGAGCAGTGCTTGCTGGCGAATTATCAACCCAATTTTCGCTTCATCTCCGCGTGGTGACGCTAACCAGCGATACACTACTACATCGCCAACGGTCATCCGACATCGTTGAGCGAGTGCACCCGAAGGCGATCGGATTCACCCGTACACCCACGCAGCGCACCGCTCTCCGTTGTCCGCATAGAAGTGCGACGTTCACGCATACGGTGCGTCAGCAGCAGTAGCAGCAGCAGCAGCAACAGATCAGTAATATTAATTAAGTTTTTTTTTCTGTCTCTCATCCCAATAGAGTTTAGCTTTAATTTGTGTTCGTATTTTGTGTTTGTGTGTGATTTAAATTGTGTGGGGCATTCAACGCTCCCACGAGTAAGGCAAATCGTGCATGTTGAAGAGGTTTCTTCGACATGGACGGTTTGGCTGAAAAAGTACTTTTGCCACCTGATGATGGGGAGGCACAAACAAAATTTCGACCGCGATCGTATCCAATTGACTCGGTCGGTCCATGGGTTCAGCCCAAAAAGAAACCTTTGAATGTGTACCAAATTACTACTGATCTGACGAAGCGATTCTCAGCCGTGACAGATATCACGAAAGTAAAATTTAATAAACTCCGTGTTGTTGTCTCTAACCCGAAGCAGGCTAATGAGATTGCTGCTTCCCAGCAATTTACACTGAAATATCGAGTTTATATTCCAGCTCGTGATGTGGAAATTGTAGGAGTGGTCACAGAAGCGAGTCAGTGCCCTGAAATTTTGGAGAGGCAGGCGATTGGCCGATTCAACAACCCTTGCTTCCCCCAGTTCAGATACTGGAAGTGCAAAAGTTGGTTAAAGTATCGCACAGTTAGGGGGGAAAAAGTTACCCCCACAGACTCGTTTCGGGTGACCTTTTCTGGCTCTGCCCTTCCTCACTACTTAAAACTGGACAAACTTCGGCTACCTGTGCGGTTATTTGTACCCCGGGTAATGATCTGCCAAAACTGCCAGCAGATGGGGCATACGGCCTCCCATTGCGGCAATAAAGCACGCTGCTCAACTTGCGGGGAGAAACATGAGGCTGGTCCCTGTGCAGATAACACACTAAAATGCGTTTTCTGCAAGGGAACTCCTCCCCATGCTCTTTCGTCATGCCCGGCGTACAAACAACGCGGGGAAAAATTGGAACGTTCTCTAAAACAACGTTGAAGGCAATCTTTTGCAGAAATGCTTAAGAAAACCTCGCCGATACCAATACAAATCCTTTTGCTCCTCTGTCAGATAACGAGTCTGATTCGGACTTGGTTGAGGAGGGAACATCTTTCAGTTTTCCGGAAGGTGCTTCACGGAAGCGAAGACGTATCTGAGCAGGGAAAGTTGCTGAACAGAAGCCCCAAATCAACATGCCCAATTCAAAGAGCAGCAGAAAGAAGGATAATCCGAATCCTCCTGGTTTTCGTAGTGCCAACTACCCATCTCTCCCGGGGACATCCAAAACCCCTGATGCCCCGATTTTAAGAACAGAAGCCCCCTCTTCATCTGGGCTGTTCTCGTTCGATGATATTGTGGAAGGTATTTTCAAGTACCTCGAAATTTCTGACCATCTTAAAAGCATTGTTATGGCAATGCTTCCCACAGTGAAAACAGTTTTGAAGAAATTAACATTAAAGTGGCCCCTCCTTGCAGCTATCATTTCCTTCGATGGATAATTTGCCAAAAGAGATCGGGGATTTGATCACTGTTCTGCAGTGGAATTGTCAAGTCTTGTTCCTAAATTGGAATCATTTAAATTTTTAGCTCACAATATCGGTTGTGATGCATTTGCTCTTTGTGAAACATGGCTTTCGCCCGAAATCGATCTTCCGATTCATGATTTCAACATTATTCGGCTTGATCGTAAGTATTCACGTGGAGGCGGAGTACCTTTGGGGATCAAAAAGTGCTACTCCTTCTATAGAGTGAATTTTCCTCCAATTCCAGGTATTGAAGTTATCGCATGTCAGGCTGTTATTAAAAATAAAAGCCTTTGCATTGCTTCTGTGAACATTCCTCCTAGAGCCTCAATAAACCAGAAACAGCTTTCAGATATTTTGGGAAACTAGGAGAATTTAAAATTAACACTTCATATGATCACTTTAACAAAAATAAAAAATAAAATATTGAAGCACTTTTTCAAAATTATCACTAGTAAACGCGAGCAAATTCCTTTAAATTCCACTATAGGAAGCTTCTCTTTTGACAGATAGGCCTATTTCGTCTGCGACTTACAGACTTCTTCAGTGTCGAGTGCTCGACTTGAAGGGAACATCACAGTAGGTCTAGTATTTATAGTAGGTTTGTTGATACCTGGATGTATGAGGTAGAGTGTGTGAGGGGGTATACTGAATGTGTTTATGTGTGTACCTCAAAGGTTGTTTGGTACCTCAAAGGTTGTGTGTTGAAATGAAAGGATATTAATTCCTACTTCGTTTGAAGGTAGTCAAATTGGCGTTGTGTTGTTTTTGTGATGTTGGTAGAAATTTAAACAGCCATGAATATCCGTTTCCTTGATCTTTGTTAAGCAATTTTTTGGAATTTTGTTTGTGGATTGCTATGCTTTCCGCTACATTTAGTTTCCAAGGGTTTGTGATATGCCTTAAAATTTGTATGTTATTTAAGTTTAAAAAATGTTCTTCGTTGAATATATGTTCAGCTACTTTTGATTTAAAATGGTGTATGATCCCTTTTTCGGTGTCTTTGTTTGCTTTAGTGACTTCTGCAATATGTTCTTTGAAACGAATATTGAGATTACGTTTAGTTTGTCCAATGTAAACTTTTCCGCAATGGTCACAAGTTATTTTGTAGACCCCGGATTTGCTAAGACTCTCAATGGGGTCTTTAGCAGAACCTAAGAGAGTTTTAAGCTGATTATTTTTACTAGTAAAAACTATTTCAAAACCAAAGTTCCGTAGGATTGGTCGTAATTGTGTAGTGTGGCTATCGTGTGTCATTGCTATTCTTTTAAGTTGGGGTTGTGTTTCTGTTAGTGTGGTGAGGGATTCTTTGTATTGTTTTTGTGTTTTTTTGTTGATTACGTTTTGTATTAGTCTTCGGGAGTAACCATTTAAGTGTGCTGTGTCAAAAATGTATTCGAGTTCTTTAGTTATGCCGTTTGAACTTAGTGGTAATGTCTGTATTCTGTGAATCATGTGATTAAATGATGCTATTTTGTGTTGGTATGAATGATTAGACGTATGTGGTATTGTACGTTGTGTATTTGTTGGTTTCCTGTAAATTTCAAATGAGAGTTTAGATTGTTCTTTTACTACAAGCAAGTCTAAGAATGGTAATTTATTGTCATTTTCAATTTCATAAGTGAATTCAATGTTTTTATGTGAGTTGTTTAAAGTGTTAAGGGTGAGGGGTAGGAGATCTTTATTTAAAATGCAAAACACATCATCAACGTATCTACACCAAACTGTAGGTAATTGACTCGTATCTTGTAATTGTTTTTCGAAATTTGCCATAAATATTTCGCTCAGAAAAGGGGAAAGGGGGTTACCCATAGGGGCGCCTTTTAATTGTTTATAATGTTCGGTTCTCTAGAAAAATAATTTTCTTCCATGCAAAGTTGTGTAAGTTTTATGTATGAACGTACTTTTTTCTTCCATGCCATGTCGTCATTTTGAAAGAGTAACCAATTCTCTAATAAGTTTAAAGTTTCTTTTACTGGAATACTAGGAAAGAGGGATTTGACATCAAACGATACTAAAATTTCATCTTCATTTATGTCTACGTTATGGACGAGCTCTGTGAAATGTTGTGAGTTTTTAATTGCTCGACTGAAAAATTGTTTTGGCATGTTTTTAAATTCGTTAACTAACCATTTTGCTATTTTATGGGTGGGTGATCCTATTGCTGAAATAATTTCACGCATTTCGTTGCCAGGTTTGTGAACTTTTGGAAGACCTTTAATGGAAGGCAATGAAGGATTTGATTCTTTAAGATAGTTAATTTCATTACCAAATGATAATTTGCACTCTTTGAGTGTTTTTTCCACACGTCTTATCATTCCCGGAAGGGGATCTGATCGCTGTTTTCTGTAGGGGCCATTATTTAATTTTTCTAACATGATGTTTTCGTAGTCTTTTTTATCTATTATTACTGTACAATTTCCTTTGTCTGATCTCAAATAGTAGACCGGTTTTCGTTTTAATTCTTGGAGTATTTTGTGTTCTTGTGTAATTTGTTTGTTTTGTGTTGTGTGTGTATTTTTAAGGATATTTGCTGTTTCTGTTCTGATTTCTTGTATTTGTGAAGTGTGTAAGTTGTTAGTATTTATTGCTGTCCCTATGTCGATTATTGTTCGTGTATTGTCAGGATTTGAATTTATTGCGTAATTGAGTCCTTTGTTAAGTAAATTGAGTTGTTCTTCTGAGAATTGTTCTGGAGAACGGTTTATTACTAAGCCTTCTATATTTTGAACTATATTTAACTTTTTGATTTTTTATTAATTTTCTTTTTCTTTCAGATTCGCAACGTACCGCGACTGTTACTTTTGTGAGAAATGTTGAGAAACTATCTGGGTACTGTTTGGCTAATTTTAAATGTAATGAATAACATTCTAATGTTTTTGTGTTAAGTTTGCTGTGTAATGCTTTAATACTGATACACAAAAACATTAGAATGTTATTCATTACATTTAAAATTAGCCAAACAGTACCCAGATAGTTTCTCAACATTTCTCACAAAAGTAACAGTCGCGGTACGTGCGAATCGGAAAGAAAAAGAAAATTACTTGACAAAAAATTCAAAAAACTCAAAAAGTCACAACCTAAAAAATCTAAAAAGTTAAATATAGTTCAAAATATAGAAGGCTTAGTAATAAACCGTTCTCCAGAACAATTCTCAGAAGAACAACTAAATGTGTGGCAATACGGCTCCAGGAGCTGATAAGATCAAGTTTAACTTGCTTAAGAACCTTCCAGACGTCGCTAAGAGGCGCATATTGCACTTGTTTAATCAGTTTCTGGAACTCAACATGACTGGAGATGGGTGAGAGTTTGAGTTATCGCCATTCAAAAACCTGGTAAAACCGCGTCCGACCACAACTCCTATCGACCCATCGCGATGTTATCGAAAGTTGTTGGAGAAAATGATCCTTTTCCGCCAAATGGGTTGAGACGAATAACCTGCTTTGAGATACTCAATATGGTTTTCGTAGGGGTAAGGGAACGAACGACTGTCTCGCGTTGCTTTCCACAGATATTCAGTTAGCTTTTGCTAAAAAAGAGCAAATGGCTTCTGTATTCTTGGATATCAAGGGGGTTTTTGATTCAGTATCTGTTGAAGTTCTTTCAGATAAACTCCACGCTTGTGGCTTTTCACCATTAATGAATAACTTTTTGTACAATATGCTGTCAGAGAAACACATGAGCTTCTCTCATGGAACCTCTACAGCTTCACGATTAAGCTAAATGGGTCTCCCCCAGGGATCATGTTTAAGCCCCCTTTTGTATAAATTTTATGTCAAAGACATTGACGGTTGTCTAAGTGACAACTGTACGTTGAGACAACTTGCAGATGACGGTCTAGTGTCTGTCACGGGACCCAATGGGGTCGATCTGCAAGGACCCTTACAGGATACCTTAGACAATTTGTCTACTTGGGCTCTAGAGCTAGGTATCAAATTCTCTACGGAGAAAACTGAGTTGGTAGTTTTTTCTAAGAAGCATAACCCTGCACAACCGAAGCTTCAAATTTGGGGTAAGCCGATAACTCATTCTATGTCATTTAAATATCTTGGGGTCTGGTTCGATTCAAAATGCACCTGGAGATCCCACATTGAGTATCTGAAGCGAAAGTGCCAGCAAAGGATCAACTTTCTTCGAACAATTATCGGGACCTGGTGGGGGCGCATCCGCAAGATCTTCTAACGTTGTACCGGACAACGGTTTTGTCGGTTATCGAATACGGTAGTTTTTGTTTTCAGTCAGCGGCTCGGTCGCACATCATAAAACTGGAACGTATTCAGTATCGGTGTCTTCGTATCGCGTTAGGTTGTATGCACTCGACTCACACCACTCTCGGATCGGTTTACAGAGTTATCTCTCCGACTCCTCACCAGGTGTGAAGTTATGAATCCCCTGGTAATCGAAAACTTTGAGAAGCTTCTCGAGTTGAATCCTCAAACTCGCTTCATGACTTTGTACCATTTGTACATAACACAGGATGTCAGCTCTTCGCCGAATATTTCCAATCGTGATTGCTTCTCCGACTTCGATAATTCGGTTCATTTTGATTTATCCATGAAGTAGGAGCTTCATGGAATCCCAGAGCATCATCATCCTATGATTGCTCCGGTAATATTTGCTGCAAAGTTTGGCCAAGTTGATTCCACTAAATCGTTCTTCACTGATGGATCATTGATAGAGGAGTCAGCAGGCATTGGTATATTTAATGAAATTCATAGCGCCAATCGTAAACTTCAAGGCCCTTGTTCCGTATATGTCGCTGAATTAGCGGCAATACACTTTACGCTAGAAATTCTTGCCTCACTAACACCGGATCAGTACTTCATATTCACGGATAGTCTCAGTTCTATAGAGGCTATTCGCTCCTTGAGGCCGTTAAAGCACTCTTCGTATTTTCTCATGAAAATACAGGAGCTTCTAAGTGCTTTATCTTCGCGTTATTTTATCATCACCTTTGTATGGGTCCCATCTCATTGTTCAATTCTGGGCAATGAGAGAGCGGACTCGCTTGCAAAGGTGGGCGCTATAGAAGGCGACATTTATGATCGACAAATCGCCTTTAATGAATTTTTTACTATTTTTCGTCAACAGTCACTCGTCAGCTGGCAGTATAAATGGAGTAAATTCATTATTCTTTGAACGCTCATTTATACCGGGTTGGGCTGAGCGACAGCAATCTCTGTGAATGCGGACAAGGTTACCAGGACGCAGATCACGTTATTTGGTCTTGTGCTGAGCATCGTGCAGTCAGATCTGAGCTTTATGATCCCCTTCGGGCTCGAGGTACACAACCCAATGTACCGGTTCGAGACATTTTGTCTGCACGCGATCTGGAGTTTATGAAACTCATTTTTGTGTTTTTGTTTAATATTAGTTTTTGGTTGTTGTTTTTTTTATTTGTATTTTTTTTTTTTTTTTTTTTTTTGTTTGTGTGTTTTTTTTTTCATTCTCAAAAATGTTCAAGTCAAAAGAAAACCTAAAGTTGTATAGTTATAAGTTTTTAGCCAATTCCGAATTTAAAATAAACGTGCTTTGTAAACCACACTTCAAATTCCCGCCTATCTTCCCATCCATACAATTGTTATTCCTATTAACCTCGAGACGGCCGCGAGTAATCGGTTATATCCCCTTAACGTTAGTTTTAAGATAATTGATGTATATAAATATGAAAACTTGGCTCTGTAAAGTTGATTCGATTGAGCCTGTACAAATAAATGATTTATGATTATAAAAAAAAACAAAAGAAAAGAAATTGTGTACACCATATAGTCAAAAGATACCTGAAGACCGTATTTAAAGTACGCAAAAACGGTATGGTGGGGGATGTCGAGCTACTGTAGATGACACCTACCAGGGTGAAGATCGTCAAGAGACGCCTTAAGAGAAATCCTCGACTCTATTGGATCGAAGTCTCCGTCGGATCCTGAAAGATAAACTTCAGACCAAGTCCTAGAAGATCCAGAAGGTTCAAGGCCTTTCGGTGAGCCAGATACAAGAACGGGTAGAAACAGCGAAGGCACTGCTAAAGAGGGCCACGGAAGGAAGGTTGGAGAATATCGTGTTTACCGACGAGAAGCTCTTCACCGTTCAGCAGTTCGTGAATAAGCAGAACAACAGAGTTTGGTTGCCAGAACGATCACGAACCCATGCTGACGTGCTGACGGCCACCAGGCAAGAGAAACCGGCATCGGTGATGGTTTGGGCCGAAATCACCCGTGATGGCCGGACTCCGCTGGTTTTTGGTCGAAAAAGAATTACCCCCGCACTAAACGCTAATAAGATCGATGCTTCTTTACGAACATGAGACTTGGACTTGGACCATCTTTGGCGGTGTGCAGGAAAACCGATGTGAGGCGACGAAGAATGAATCACGAGCTCGCTCAACTCTATGGCGAACCAAGTATTCTGAAGGTGGCAAAAGCTGGAAAAAAAAGGATACGTTGGGCAGGGCATTTTGCGAGAATGCCGAATAACAACCCTGCAAGGATGGTGTTTGCTTCAAATCCAGCTGGTAAACGATGGCGTGGGGCGCAGTGAGAATGTGAGAAAGCCCCTCCGGACACCCGGAACATCTCCGGTAACCGACTGAGTAAAGTCTAACATCATAAATATAGCAATTCTAAAACTTATTTAGAAAGCAATATTAAATTGAAATCAAAATTTGATTTCACTCTACTATTGGCGAATTTGAGATCTAATTTTGTTTCTATCTTGCTGTAATCTTTCGTTCACTTTCTCTAGAGAAAAAGTAGTTTTGTTTGCTTTGTCTTGATAGAACATCAAGTGGAATACTCAATATGGTATCAACTAGAAAAGGTGTGCAGTAAATTGACTTTTCAATTTGTTCTCACTGATAAGGCTTGCTTCATTTAGAATTGGAACAAACTTTTGCTCATATTGTGGCGCTCCTGGTGGACGGATTTGGAAGTTCTTGGCGCCCACGTGTCGGGAATTTTGTCAGCTTTACGTATGTATTTTTTACATTTCGCAAATCGACTGTACTTTGTAAACAATCAACATGGAAGCCGAAAGAAGGGAAAAAAAATGTGCACAGTTATTTGGAAAATCCATTGTGGACTGCATCTAGGCTAGCTAAACAGCTGAAATTGCCCAGAAATACCGTATGGCGCGTTATCAAACGGTATAAGGAAATATTGACGACGATTCGGAAGCCTCAAGCCAATCGTCGGAGTGGAACTGTCGACCGGAAACTGCGTG
Source organism: Aedes koreicus (assembly GCA_024533555.2). Taxonomy (NCBI): domain Eukaryota; kingdom Metazoa; phylum Arthropoda; class Insecta; order Diptera; family Culicidae; genus Aedes; species Aedes koreicus. Next base: position 598,931 of record JAHHFK020003765.1, read on the forward strand.
GTAAGATTTTGAAGACGATTAAGAGGAATCCCAATCTGTCGGACCGTGATTTGGCCAGAAAATTCGGTGCTGCCCATAGTACCGTGAGGAGAACTCGACTCCGGGAAGGAATCAAGTCGTATCGAGCTAGCAAACAGCCAAATCGGACCATAAAACAGAATAGTGTGGCCAAAATCCGTGCTCGGAAGCTATACGACCAGGTGCTGACCAAGTTCGACGGGTGTCTTCTGATGGACGATGAAACCTATGTCAAGGCTGACTTCGGGCAAATCCCAGGTCAAAAAGTTTACTTGGCAACGGCTCGGGGGGATGTTCCAGCCAAATTTAAATTTGTTTTTGCCGACAAATTTGCACGAAAATTCATTTGGCAGGGCATTTGCAGCTGTGGCAAAAAAAACGAAAGTTTTCGTTACAAATAAGACAATGACGTCGGAACTATACCAAAAAGTGTGTCTCCAAAAACGAATTTTGCCGTTCATTTGATCCCACGACCATCCCGTAATGTTTTGGCCAGATTTGGCAAGCTTTCATTACAGCAAAGTCGTTCAAGAATGGTATGCAGAGAAACGGGTCCAGGTTGTTCCGAAAAACCTTAACCCACCCAACTGCGCCCAGTTCCGCCCTATTGAGAAATACTGGGCAATCATGAAGAGGAGAATCAAGGCAAAGGGAAAGGTTGTCAAAGACATCAATCAGATGAAGACCTGATGGAATAAGATAGCTAAAACGATGGACGAAGAAGGTGTGCGCCGCCTAATGAGCCGTGTTACAGGAAAAATTCGAGAATTCCTTCGAAACCGTGACGAATAATTTTATCCGTATTTTTTCTTAAAAGTATGAAGAAAACGCTACATTTGTATAAAAAAAGATCTTGAATTCAATAATAAATAACTGCAATACAGGCAATTGTTTTTGTTCCAATTCTATCTGAAGCAAGCTTTAGTTGATGTCACAAGAATAAATTTGTTCTATCAATTCTGATCTTTTATCCGTTAAAACGACGAAAACGGCAGCAACATGAGTGATCATTGTCGAGAATATAAACATATTTTTTTATTTATTTTTTTTCTCGGGCGGTGACCCTGGCTGATTTCGTAACCACGATACAAAACTGCATTAATTTCCCATTCGAATGCTTCTTGAAGAACTGAAATCGGACAATATTTCAAAAAGTTAGACCACTACAAAGTAGACCAAAAATGTCCTTGTCTCGATCGTTTCGTCTATCCCATGTATATTTTCGATTATTCGGGTATTAGTCAGCGAAAAAGATCTTATCCCACTAACGTGTTACCGAATTATTTGTGTTTAGGCACTTTTTCGAATTTTGACTCGATTCAAACTACTTCCTACACTCGTTCTACCAGAGCACACCGTTTATGAATACTAGAAGATTGAAAGCAGAAATCCGAAAACATAACCTAAATCACCTTCATCTAACTAAAGGTTAGAGATAACCGCAGAGATGCGTTCTAACGTTGGGGGACAGAATGGGGAATACAATGTGAACTGCTCTTAAATTAAGAAACGCAGTATGCGCCGTCTTTTGACAATTGGAAGGCTAGTTTCTGATAGAAAACCAATCAGCATCTTCATTAGAAATCTTAGGAAAAATAATACTCCCCAGTAGTCTCCTACGACGGTATGTTAACTTATTCCAAAAACGTTTTCTAGTTCGCCAGAGTTATAGCCGAACTTGGTGAGACCATTCCAATTATATATAATTTGCTCCAGCTCATTTCGATCAATATTGATTTCCTCTCAATTAAACTATATTTGAATTGTTCAGAAATAAAATGAACACGTATATCGGCTTCAACTACAGCTGTTCTGTTAGCTTTTGAAACTGGTGAAAAGTCGAGTAAAATATGAATCAGAGAAACATTTATTTTCTGACCATTTGGAATTGACAATGTCTTGCATCTACTTCGGCATGCAAGTGAAATAGAAAATTAAACAAGAAACTTTAATTCTATCGGAGTGCTTCCTGACTTTAAAGAACGAATATCAAGAACACAACGAACGATAACCGACATTTGAACTATCTCGTAATTGTAAGATCTATCATGATGGTCATAATTGAACCCTTAATGAATCTTAATTTATTCAATTGGCTGTTCTGGTTGACAAGGCTAGCCTAGGCTGAAAGTTAAGTCTACCCGATACCAAGTTGATTTCCACCTGATATTAAAAAACGTCTTCCTTAAGATACTACTTTGTAGTTGCATGCCTCCATTGAAATGCAAAACAGTTACGTCACATACAACACTCCCCTTCAACGCCTAGCGGTACTTCGCATCACCTCATTTACTTTGCTATTGTACTGTCATCCTTTTTTTATGTGGGCTCCATGATGGATACTTCAGATTGAAGTACCCGAAATAACGTTCTGCGCGATTACCTGGTGCATGACAAATCGGTCGGTTCCGCGTTTAGGAGTGCTGTTGCGATGTATTACCAAGGTCGTCTATGAAAAATGCTGTTGTTTTGCCCGTGTGACTTTCAGTTCAGGTACTTTTGGATGCAAAGAGGCTTAAATAAGCAGTTTGTCTTAGTCGTCATCTTTTGAGCAAACACCAGAAATTCCATCATCTAAAACTGTACTCAATATCCACCCTATTATGAATCAGAAAACTTGAATGGGATCCACCTGAATGTATCAATAAATTATGGATTTTGCCCCACCTCGCTTTCTTCCTTTGTCTGTGCCTATTCCGATTAGTATCCAAATTAGAAAGTGTCCCGATCCACCACAGAAAGTTCCCAAAAGAACGAACCGAACTTAGTCATCGTAAATTTGAGCTTTGTCTCGCGGAATGGTTGCACAAATTTTATGATCCCACCCTGCAAAAACCAATAAACAATTCACAATGGGGTGAAATTGCTTCATTAGAGAATCAGTCATAAAGAAAAGAAAAATCTAAAATCAACAACAGAATCTCGATGACCTCGAGCCACCAGGACCACAGCAGGACGTCGATTCCTTCATTAAACCGCTTCAGCACTGTTACCATTCGGATTGACCCATAAAATCGCGCGCGTAAAACTTCCGACGGCCACTACCGTTATCACCCAATCACGGTGCCGATTCCACGCCATCGCTAGATAGTTTCGCAATCAATTAAGCAAATCCCGACCCAACTCCGAGCCCAGTCCGATGTCATTGTGATAAATATTCATAATGCTAATCGATTCCAAAACCCCGAACCGTTCGCATTAAACACCGTCTCATTTCGTATTCATTTTCAAACAGAATCAAAATTCCTCCACTCACCTGTAACCGTTGGGTGTACTTTTCCTCCATCTTCTGCTTCCGCTCCAGTTCGTCCTTCCGACGGAGCAACTTTCGGATCTCCAGACTGGTCTTCCCGGCCGCTCCCTGCTCACCAACGGCACTACTGCTTTCACTGGTGTCGGCATTGTTATTGTTATTATTACTGACATTTGTACTATTAGTATTGCTAGTACTGTTGGTGCTATTGTTTTTGTTTGAGGCATTCCCACTTCCACGTCTTTTGCCGGATTTACTATTGTTACTGGAAGTGTTGTTGTTGTTGTTGTTATTCTTCTTGCTTTCTTCGTTTTGATTTTTGTCTTGATGTTTCTTCTTCTGCTGCTGGATATCGGCTTTCGGTTTCTCCTGATTTTTGCCACTGGTCTGTTGCTGCTGGGGTTGAGCTTCACTCTCGTCTTCGCTGAAACTTTCCAGAAGGATCTCCGAGTCACTCGCCTAAATGGAAGAAATAAAAAGGAGTCATGATTCGATTGGGACATTATTTAGGTACGGGTGAATCTGAATGCACATCCCCATGCATGCCGTGAATGTGGACAAATGCGCAAAATTATGTACGGCATAAATAACTAATCTGAAATTTCAAGCGAAAATTACACCCGCATGGATTGAGCTCTTTTTATTCAGTGGTGTAGTCAGGGAGGTGGTCCTCCCTTAGCTCAGTCGGTAAAGGCGCAGCTACAAAGCAACACCATGCTGGAGATGGCTGGGTTCGATTCCCGGTCTGGTCTAGGAATTTTTCGGCAAGGAAAATTTCTCGACTCCCTGGGCATAGCGTATGATTGTACGTGCCACACAATCATACAAATGCAAAAATGGTACTTGGCATCGAAAGCTCTCAATTAATGACTGTGGGAGTGCATCTAGAACACTAAGTTGAGAGCAAGCAATAAGCTAATTGTGAAAGCAATAAGCTTGAAATGCAAAAGAAGAAGAAGAAGTCAGGGGGTTGCGTCAGTGGAGAATTATTTGTTTGATTACTAACATTGTATTTGTGGGATATTTTCCTGAGACCATCATCATATTTTTGGATACAGAAAATTGCTTTAAATGGCAATAAATTCAGCTAAATTTCAAATTATTTTATAATGCTTACAAGTCACACATTTGAATATATGACGTAAAGCAACCATTGAGAAAGTCATGGGCTATTTTACCTGAGGAATATTTTTGACTACTATTTGACAACAATAATACCAAATGGAACATTTTGTTGGACTTAACATCAGCAAAATTTAGGGTTAAAACTGGGTCTCATTTTTTTAAATTTCAACACAACTTCTTCTACTTGGCTTTTAACGACCAACGGAGCTTAGGCTGCCGCTCAAATTAGTGTTCTTCAAAGAACTTGCTTTGTCATTCCAAAGCATCCAATCCTAGAGTGTGTGCCAAGCCCAATGATGCTCTTATGCTCCAGAACAGTCGAATGAATTTCCCACCCGAAATGACATTTGACTGTATCGTGAATCAATTCCTTGACCTCATTTCCAACAAGAGGACCAACCACACTGTACGGCCCTTCATTTACAACACAAGTACTTTCAGTAAATTTCTGAAATATAACAGATGCAAAAATGGTGTACCATTTTGATGTCTGGGGTAGGGAAGCACATGGCTGATAATTGGATTTGCAGAATTTAACACAGTTTTAAACAGTTTGTTAAGAGTTAATCGTTTCGATTAATGAAATCAAATATGATGATTTTGTTATGCAGGAACCAATCTCCAAGGTAATCGTACGGTATTGGTTGATAGTAGAAGGCAGATGAATATCAGCATCTTACTATGCTGATCCGGTAATAACGTGAAGTGATAACAGATCAAAGAGTTAGGCAGTTCATCCTTATAAAGCCTACAGTGATGTAAATATTGAGGGAGATAGGATGAGCCGTCTCTAGGAAAGCGCCAGCCAAATCGCATCCATCGTCATTCTTGGCCTCCCAGTCATGTTAGTTAGCGATCGAAGGCACTCCAAGCAAAATCAGTATCAGTATAAAACCGCATGTTCAGGCATTCTCAGTTATTCAACCAGTAATGTTCTGCATCAAATATTTACTCTAGTGACAAATCCCTATTTGGTAAATTGCTTTTTGGTTAGTTAGACAAAAAATTAACCACTCTAATTTTTCATTTTCCTAGTTCGAAATCTGGTTCACAAGTTGACTCTTTCAGCGCCGGATGGTGCAACGTGAAGAATCGTGATAGACCTACGTTTAAGTTCTCAACATCAGAAAAAGAGTTGTTGATTCTTGCGGAAACATCATGCCTTCTGCTAACTCCGAGAGTTTCCGAATTAGTCTACATCACAATTTCATCCTTCCGGTTTTTACTATTACGTATATCATTTCGATGCTCGTGACGAATATCATTTGCGTTTTGTACAACTTCAAGCTCTCTGTGTGTACAGTTTCAAAATGTTTCAATCGCTTTGGTTGAAAAGAAATCGTACGCTTGTTATAAATGAGTTGAAATAACTGTTTTACAACATAATTCAGTCGCCAACAGGATGCTGCAACTTATTTTTACGGAAGAGTGCTACTCGAGTGACGGCATCCACACTATTGAGAAACATCTTAACAATCTTAGTAATAACCTTAGCAAGGCTTTGTACATTTTGTTCCAGAGCAGAGGACCAAGGATAGATTAGTCTGCCGTTATCTTCGACAATCTCTTTTCCATGTCCCATTCTTGAGAATTCCCAAGCAATCAATCATGATTTTTCATTCTATACAGTCCTTTGGCAATGATTTTATGCAGTATTTCTTTGGATGGTAAATGACTAGACAATGCGTACCATTGGTACTTCGCGTACCTGCAGGTATAAAATAGATCCTACTGCGATCCTTAGCCTCTTGCCCAGTAACTCCTATCCCTACCTCCCCGTGGTGCCGATTGGGGTATGAGTAACCTTCGGAAAGATCGGGAAACCAACCCCGGTGGGACCATGGTCATATGCTGACAGGGGCTGCCCTCTTCAAAGGGTGCAGTCTATCTGAGCGTCTGTTCTCGATGTCAGGGGCGGCTTAAAACACCGTCTGTTCTCCATGTTAGGAGCGGCTGATCATCGTCCTCGTGCCAGCGTGGGACTCTTAACAGTGCTGTGCACGATGGTCCTCTGGCAATACAGGGGATTGCGGAAGGCCCAACAAGCCGCCCTCAAAAAAAAAATCATTGTTACAAATAATACAGAAGTTAATACGGACCGGAACAATCGGCAAAGACCTAGGCGACGAAATAGGGACTACGATTGGAAACTCGGAACATAGAACTGCAAATCGCTCTGCTTTTCTGGCTACGATAGGATAATCTATGACGAACTTCAACCACGTAGCTTCGAAGTCGTAGCACTGCAGGAGGTTTGCTGGACAGGACAGAAGGTATGGAAAAGCGGGCATCGAGCGGCTACTTTTTACCAGAGCTGTGGTACCACAAACGAGGTGGGCACCGGCTTTGTGGTGCTGGGCAAAATGCGTCAACGCGTGATCGGATGGTTTCCGATCAATGCGAGAATGTGCAATCTGAGGATCAAGGGTTTATTCTTCAACTACAACATCATCAACGTACACTGTCCACACGACGGGAGACCCGATGATAAAAAAGAAGCGTTCTACGGGCAGCTAGAGCAAGTGTATGATGGCTTCCCACAGCGGGACGTAAAAGTCGTCATTGATAACATGAACGCTCAGGTAGGACGGGAGGCAATGTACAGACCGGTAAAAGGAGCTAACGGGCTGCATACCGTATCGAACGATAAGGGCCAACGATGCGTGAACTTTGCGGCCTCCCGTGGTTTAGTAGTCCGAAGTACCTTCTTCCCCCGTAAAGACATCCACAAAGCCACTTGGAGATCACCTGACCAACGAACAGAGAATCAAATCGACCATGTTCTAATCGACGGGAAATTCTTCTCCAATATCATCAACGTTTGCACTTACCGCAGCGCCAATATAGACTCGGACCACTACCTCGTTGCAGTATGTATACGCTCAAAACTCTTGACGGTGTACAACACGCGTCGAATTCGGACGCCACGACCTAACATTGAGCTACTACGGGAAACCGGAGTTGCCCAGGAATACGCGCAACAACTAGAAGCAGCCCTACCAACGGAAGAGCACCTTGGCGCAGCTATTCTTGAAGATGGCTGGAGAGATATTCGAACCGCCATTGGTTCCACTGCAAAAGTGACACTAGGTTCTTCTGCACCGAATCGAAAAAATGTCTAGTTTGATGGCGAATGCAAGCAGTTAGTACAGGAGAAGAATGCAGCACGGGCGAGAATGCTGCAAGACCGTACGAGAGCGAATGTGGAACGGTATAGACAGGCACGGAACAAGCAAAATTCTGTTCTTCGAAGGAAAAAGCGCCAGAGGGAAGATCGAGACCGCGATGGCTGGCAATCGTGCCTACTTTGGACTCCGAAGGACGCTAAGATCGAACAAAGTTCGCCGAACTACAAAGTTGACCATCCACAAGACATTAATTAGACCGGTTGTTCTCTACGGCCATGAAACATGGACATTGATAGTGGAGGACCAACGCGCCCTTGGTGTCTTTGAACGGAAGGTGGCAAACGATCTACGGTGGAGTGCGGATGGATAACGAAACGTGGAGGAGGCGAATGAACCACGAATTGCATCAGTTGCTGGGAGAACCTCCCATCGTACAATTCGCTAAAATCGGTCAGCTATGATGGGCTGGGCATGTCGTAAGGATGTCGGACGACAGCCCTGTGAAAATGGTTCTCGACAACGAACCGACGGGTACAAGAAGAAGAGGCGCGCAACGAGCAAGGTGGATCGATCAAGTAGAAGGCGACCTGCGGACCCTCCGCAGACAGCGAGGCTGGCGAGGTACAGCCATGGACCGAGTACAATGGTGACAACTTCTGTGTACAGCAGAGGCCACACCGGCCTTGGTCTGATTGGTAAGGTAAGGTAAGTTCTTTGGATGCTGTCTTGAGTTTGTCGATCACTGCACAGATCGCATGAACCTAAAATCTCTCTTTTCGAAATCCAAACTGCTTCTTCGACAATCTTTATTCACTTTGCCCCTGGACCTGGACCCCTGCTTACGCATACGCCTACTTTTGCCATTTTACCAATATATCCGGTCATGTACCTTACTAGTCAACGCTCTCGTACGACTTCAACAGCCTCGCAGTCTACGAAAATGTTTAACCGATCCGTCTTAACAGTAGTGCATCTGTTCTTTGGTGCTTGTTGGTTCATCTTCCAGAACCACTTTCAACGGGCTGTCGTCTGACAGTTTTACGATGTGACTAGCCCACCATGGTCGACCGAGTTTTGCTGTGCGGATCATGAAAGTTTCTCGTGATTCATTTGCCTCTTCTTCGTTTCGTCTACCACCTGAATTCCACCGTAGGGTGTAAGCCATACCTGCCAGTCAAAGACCTCCACAGCGTGGCCTTGGAGAATTACCGATCTAATCATTGTTTTGTAGATGGTCAATTTCGTAGTGCGGCTAACTTTCCCCGATTAGAGCTTCATTCGGAGTTCAAAATAAGCACAGTTTTCAACTCTGCTGGTGTCATTATCGGCGGTCACCAGTGACGATCTAGCCTTGTCTTAGATGAACCTCTTTCTTCCATTTATTGTGTATTCGACGCATTAATGATAAAGTTCAATCCTGCTATCTTCGGTCTTGATTCCGATGTCGTCTCGGAGTTGCTTGCTCTGACATCTTTGTCATCAGCGACGTTGACAATCTGAACAGACTTCGACGGAAAAACGTACGCCCTCTTCGTAATTTTAAAGAACACCATAACCTTGAACAACTACATCGATTAACCCGGAGATTTATAGGGGCTCTTCGGCAGGATCTTGAATGTTGAGTCAAGCTGTGTCACGTTAAAAAGCGATATCAAATTGTCTTCCGTAGCCTTAATTCAGGAGTGTATGGCAAGGTTCATCTGAACAGTCGAGGCATCGCCAGAACTTCTCTCTAGGCAAGAACTGTATTGCTTCTTCCTCTACCTGCGTTCTCATCCTCTTCTTAAATCTTGGTCCAATTACTATTTTTGTTCCTTTGGCTTTTCTCTGGCATTCCGAATCTTATTCATCGCCATGTGGATTTGGGAAACATATTTTGTCTTCTCTTCCATCATCATTTTATCTTTTCTATCTCTAAGTCTTCCGAGAAATCCCGATTTTTTCGGAACAACTATAATTGGAATGAATTCTATGATCGCTTTTGATAGGGATAAGAACCCACAAAATCACGAGATGGCCTATCGGAAGGTCCGGATCAAAAACTGGCCTGAGTTCCCGCTTCATCATAGCCCAACAAGTTTCGAATGGACGTAAAGGATGTTTCGATCAAAATTTGGTCGACTTAAACTTGACGCATTTCCTTTCATCGTGCATTAAAAATTTTGCACATCCCTCATTTTGAAGATGTGTGCGTGTAGCATCATGCCTTCAGTTATCAAAATGTCGTCGAAGGAAGAGAAGCAAAGCATCACAATTTTGCACGTGCATGGCGAAAATCCAAACTACTCTCACGCCAAGTTGGCGAAATTTTTAAATGGGAAAACAATATTAAAATTAAAAGTGGCGGTGAACTTGGTGACAGCCAGGAAAGCTGGATCGGGGGGATATCGAAAGCCGGAGGCCACAGCGACGACAAAAAGAGTTGCCCGCTGTTTCGAGCGGAACCCCAACCTCTCCGGCCGAGATGTCGCAAAGAAGCTGGGAGTGGCGCCTTCAACCGTGGATAGAGCTGGACTGTCGACTTACAAGAAAGTGGTGACTCCAAATCGCGACGATAAACAAAACATGTCGGCCAAAGCACGATCGCGAAAGTTGTACACGACGATGCTGACGAAGTTTGATTGCGTGGTACAGGACGATGAAACTTACGTCAAGGCAGACTTTAAACAGCTTCCTGGACAGGAATTTTATGCGGCAACCGGACGGAGAAAGGTGGCAGATATTTTCAAGCACATTAAACTGTCAAATTTTGCGAAGAAAAATCTGGTGTGGCAGGCCATCTGTGCCTGTGGCTTGAAGAGCAACGTTAACATTGCGCCCGGAACCGTCAACCAGGAAATTTATATGAGCGAGTGCCTACAAAAACGTCTACTGCCTTTCCTGAAGCGACACAATTGTTCCGTTCGATTTTGGCCGGATTTGGCATCTTGCCATTACGGAAAAAAGGCCATGGAGTGGTATGCTGCCAACAACGTTCAAGTGGTGCCCTAGGACAAGAACCCTCCCAACACACCAGAGCTCCGCCCAATCGAACAATAAGTCTGTATCCGCAATAATCCGGACACCTCAAAACATGAATAAAACATAAATTTCGCATTATATTTCCGTCGTAGTTGTTTATTTCAGATTCATGGGATGTGTTTTAACAATTCGTGAAGACAAAACATAGTTATTCAGTATTTGCATAACATTTTCGAACTTTGCGCTTAACTCCGTCTATTAGGGTTTGTACAGACTCTTCAGAAATAGTAGAAGCCCTCTTTGTCCAAATTTGCTGGAAGTGTTTGATGTCTTTGATTCCTTGCTTCTTTCCAGAAAGCTTCCACTTCATCAGAGCCCAATATCTCTCGATTGGTCGTAGCTCTGGGCAATTTGGCGGGTTTGAGGTTTGTTGTACAATGTTCACTTGATTTACTTGGTACCACTCCATCACAGTTGTAGCATAGTGGCATGATGCCAAATCGGGCCAGAACAAAGGTTTTTCTCTGTGACTTTTGATGAAGGGTAGCAATCGCTTCTGCAGACACTCTTTCTGATAGATCTCCTTGTTGATTGTGCCTGTAGTGACGAAAGATTTACTCTTTTTGTCACACGTGCAAATTGCTTGCCACACAAGGTATTTTTTGGGACATTTCGATGCCTTTTTCGTTCTGAAATGCTCAGCTGTAGCATTTCTGGCCATGGTAGAATAAAAAGCCAGCCCTGGAAGCTGCTTGAAATCCTCCAGGACATAAGTTTCATCGTCCATAACAACGCATGAAAACTTCGTCAAATATTCGCAGTACAAACGTCGAGCCCGTGATTTTGCTGCCAAGTTCTGTTTGTCGTTGATATTTGGAACTGTTTTTACTTTATACGACTTAAGTCCCAAACGTTGTTTTGATTTTTGGGCAAAACCAGGCGACATCCCTATTTTACGAACCACCGTTCGAATGGAGAGATTTGGGGTTTTCGTTAATATCCTTTTCACCTTTCGGTCCATGACAGGATCAGCGCGTCCAATGTTTTTGTCACTTCTCGGTTTCCTCTCCACCGTCAAACGTTCCGAAAATGATTTGAGCACATCGTGAACAGTGGATTTAGGCAAATCCAATGTTTTTGCAAGGTCCCGTTTTGACAAGTCAGGATTTGCCGTACGCCCGTACAAAATTCGCTCGCGCACTTGTTTTTCTTTCGTCGCCATCTTGAATACTAAACATGAAATGTATACATCAATCATAGTCTTTTTCATCATAGACTCTCAGCTATACCACATTGAAATTTTTCATTCCTATGTGCAATATTTCAAAAGACTGATTTGAAGGTGTCCGGATTAATGTGGATACAGACCTTATTGGGCCATCGTCCAGCGGAAACTTAAGAAGACTCAAAAAGCTGTTGTGAGCGAGAAACAGTTCAAGGCTAACTGGCGTTCTGCGGCGAATAAAGTGGACAAGGAGACTGTACAAAATCTTATGGCAGGTGTTAAACGAAAGACCCGGCAATTCGGATGCGGTAAAAAGGAAGCTTAGCTGAATATTTCTCCTGTATTCTGTATTAACTGAACTTGAAAAAGAAAAAGAATTTGACTTCTTAATAAAAACTTTGATCGACTCACACACATTTAACTAAATTTTGATCGGAACAGCCTTTAGTTCAGGGCAGTTCGGTGAATTCATGTCTTTGGGGACAAAATGTATCGAATTAGTCTCATACCATTCCAGCACGCTTTAAGAATAGTGGCGTGCAGCTAATTCCGGCAAAAATAGTGGTCTCTCGCCGTGCAACTCCAATATAGCAAAAGATATTTTTGGAGCCATTCAGGCTCGTTAATTTCACCATTGATGGAGCCTGTTGTGACGAGAATTTCACTTCGCTTTCCACAGGTGCAGATAATTTGCCAAATGGGGAATTTCGACATTTTCTTCTTCCTCCATCTTATTCTTCTTCTTTGCATTTGTCTTCTTATTATTCCAGTGTAAAACTCCTGACCTGGCATTTGTTGGAGGTTAGTTTTGAGGTATGTTTTGTCATCCATCACACAGCAACTCTATCTGGACAACATATCCGTGTAGAGCTTCCTAGCACTGGTCTTGTTAACAGTTAGCTGCCTTTCAGCGCGGTTTGGGCTGTTTTGAACCTTGTAAAGACTGTATTCGATGAAATCTGGACACACAAAATAGGTCACCAAAAATTTTCCTTGAGCCCGATTCTTTTCAAACTTTCTCGAAATAAAGTACTACTAAATGGTTAAGTTTTGACATCATTGGTTTATTGAACCTCTTCTCCCAACCCAAATGCCCCAAAAAAGCACCTTTGCCTTGACCCCTTTCATCAAATTTTGGGCAATGATAGGACCGACTTGCTTACTTACTTTTAACCACACTTTCTTTAGTTCAAGTTCATTTTCTATCAGTTTTTTCGTGACATCGAGGAAGGTGAATCGCATCGCAAGATTGGTGAAAAGTATGGATACAGCAAAGCAGCGGTTACCAAACTTTTCGCAAAGTACAAAACCTATGGTTCCGTAGCTGATCGCCCAGGAAGGGGAAGGAAACGTAGAACAGATTCCCGAAAATATGCAAGAATCATTCGAGAAATTAAGAAAAAATCGAAGGTTACCCTCAGGGAGATCAAGGAAGTGATTCAACAACCGATCTCGGACAGTACTCTACGCAGAAGGATCGCTGAACACGGTATGAAGGGCAGGTTTTGTAAGCAGTTGCCTTTTATTAGCAAAGTCAACAAAGCGAAACGACTCAAATTTGCTCGGGAACATGCTGATAAACCTTCAGAATATTAGAAGACTGTTTTGTGGACTAATAAGTCCAAATTCGAGTTGTTCAACAGCAAAAAACGAGCTCGTGTATGGCGTAGACCTGGAGCGGTGCTTCATGATCGACATATCCAGGGCACAGTTAAGCATGGTGGAGGGAACTTGATGGTGTGGGGGTGTTTTTCTTGGTCGAGTGTTGGTCCTTTGGTAAAAATCGATGGTATTATGACAGCAGATTCCTACATCGACATATTGCGTGAAAATTTGGAGGTTTCGTTGGTTAAAACTGGGCTGGAAAACAAATTTGTGTTCCAGCAAGATAATGACCCAAAACATACCACGAAGAAGTCAAAGGCATTCTTCCGTTCCTGCCGTATTAAACCTATGGAATGGCCCCCACAGAGTCCAGATCTGAACCCAATAGAGAATCTGTGGGCCATCTTGGATTCACGAGTTGATAAGACAGGAGTTACCAACAAACATAACTACTGATCACTCAACAGACTGGATCTACATCTTGTTTTTTTTTTAAAGAAAATAAGAAGTGGGCACTTTATTTTGACATGCATAATTTCTACTATAGTTTGATCTTTCTTGAAGAAAAAAATGAATTTGCAGAACAAGTGTTTTTTTATGTACCAGACAAGAAAAGAACATAATAAATATGCCATTAAAACAACAAAACTTAGAATCTTTCACTTATTTTACAGTTTGTTGCACAAAAAGGAGAAACTGGGGTAGGTGGGCACTTTTTTCTGGCGGTGACTGTACAAATGAGACACAAATTTCTTCATAACTAGGGAACTAATCAAGCAAATCGAATCAAATTTGGCATGTGGGGGGTTTTGAAGGCAAGAATATTTCTATGGTGGTTCAAGACCCCTCCCTGGGGGGGGGGGTCATACAAATGAAACTCAAATTTCTACATAACTCGAGAACTAATCAAGCAAATGGAACCAAATTTGGCATGTGGGGGGTTTTGAAGGCAATGATTGTATGGTAGTTTGAGAAACCACCCCCCTTTTAATAAAAAAATGTATGGAGAAAAGTCTACGAGGGGGGTTCAGAGATTTTCAAAAATGAGTCTACGTGGTTTATGGAACGGGCCCTTAAATGGACAATGGCTTTCTTAAGCGTCTCGAGGCTGGTGTATTTTTTACTTCGGACCTCTCCAAAATAGCCATTGGATTCGCGTCTGGTGAAGTCGAGAGCCATTGTGTGGTCGTAATGAAATTCTGAACGTTGGTTTTCAGCCATTCTTGGTTCACTCGCGCTTTGTGAGACAGCGCCGAGTCTTGTTGAAACGTCCATGGTCTGCGACCAAAATGTTTGTCTGCCCACGGCTTCAAAGCAGCCTCCAGAACACTATCCCGATAAAATTGCCACATTTACTTTGAGAACCAGGCTCAATGGAAACGATTGGAGAGCGTCCTTCCGCGGTTACAGCGGTCCATACCCTTATTTGTAGCGAGTGCTGCTTTCCAATCGATGACATAAATTCTCGTATGAACGGTCGGTCACGTAGACCCTATCGTTTTAAAAGTTTACGAATTTGAAGAAAAACATTCTTCAGAAAACAGTTCAATACCGCTCGTAATTTAACGGCTTTCGGCCAAGCGAAGCAACTCTTTCACTTTCTCAAGCAGTGATGGAATTCTCACCAAAATATCAATTCATCGTGTGACACGTTTTCACTTGGGAACTTCCCGTTGCTAGTTTCGCACGTCAACGTTTCTTGAGTGAACTTTCTGGGATAAGAGAATGAAATACTGCGAACTTTTTCTGCTCGATTCACCGACGCGAGGATACGAAAAAAAAATCAGATCCTTTTCTTCTCTCTATATGTTTACACCACATTCGTTTTTGAATAGCACACTGCGCATTTCATAGAAATGGAATCTAGATAGAAAGATAGGTATCTGACACACTGTTCAGCCAGAGGTGTATGTCCGATTGCTGACTGTCTGGCCGGAGAGGTTGGGTTGAATTTGTCCTCAATGCATCACGCCATTTCAGCAGACGTTTCCTTCCACTCGAACTTTGCGGTGGCACAATACTTTGGCATTTTTTTTTCTTACATAGTTTATTCCTCTATTTTTGCTTCGTTTGAAAGATTAGGAATTAATTGCTTTTGTTATCGCTGGAAAAGTTCATCCCACAACTGCTCGATAATATAATTAATCCATAGCTACTAAGACGTATCTACTGCCACTAAATAAATCTAGCCATACATGTGAAAAGGGCCAATAAGCCAATCATAAACAATGACTTTAATCGTCGATTTCTCACGAACGGGGCTGGTAGCGGATTTAGGGATAAATAATAGTGAATTTAGTGAAATAATAAAAATAGTGACCAAATAGTGACTAAAATGTGATTTCCAAATTTTAGTAATTTTTTATATCTTTTATACAATTGTTGTATAAGTACAGTAAAAATGAACTAAGAAAACACCCCCGTTTGCACAAATGAATAATACTGCGGCGCAGTTTCACTTTTTGATTTTTTTTTTTTGTTAAGAAGCCTGTAATCAGCCACTTTTTTTTCTCCACGACCTCCTGCACTTGGTCCGTAGCTCGTTTTTGCGAAGCATGTTCTCGACCGACGATGGTTCGCACCAACCTTTTCTCCAGATCAGTGTACATTAGATATATTGATGGTTTTTCCAACTGAAAGAATCCTTCGAAAATTGCATTGAAATAGTATCAGTATGCTTAAAAAAAGCTCTTATACTTTATCAAAGATTTTAAGATGAAATTCTACTTAACAAGTTTTGCAAATTTGCCAAAGAAAATTTCTGTTTCACAGCGGTCAAGCAAAGTCAGAATAAACATAAATAATTGATGAATTAATTTATAAAATCTTATGTATAATAAACTAAGAATATTTGTCTCAGAAATTTCCTTGAAAAAATATTAAATTTAAATGTACGAGTTTTGATGGAACTTTGAAATCATTACGCTTTTATAAACTGGTCAAATTGAAGTGTATCCCGATTTCATCTATGATCGAATTGAGTTCGCTTGACTGTCGGGATACGAACAATCAAATCTAGATTCAGAATTTCTAGGCAATTCACCGATAATAAGTCCTTTATCTGATTTACAATTCGTTCCCACTTTTCTCGACTATTTAGTTACCAAAAGAGTAGTCCGCTTTAGAAAAAACTGAATCTAACAAAATATTTTTTGAAAAAAGTGAGTGTAAATCAAAAATGACTTGATTCTTTTATATAGTTTCTTTATTGGACATTTGCATATTGGATAAACGTTTTAAGGTTTTTACTCCTATCCCATCAACATTTGCACAATCCAACATTTAACGAGCGCTAATGCCCGCTAAATTGAACTCGTTTTCTGGTAGGGAGCAAACAATTTGACTTTTGGCTAAGATCGATTAGATTTGATCGATTCTCTGTCAAACGGCCTACGCCAAACGTCAAATCGTTTGCTCCCTACCATAAATCGAGCTCAACCGAGGCGACCATTTTTAAAGCCCTCGCCTTCTCCCCACGTCAAATTTTGTTTTTGAAAAAAAAAAATCAAACCTGACGCGCTTCGCGAGAAAACGAACTTGTTCGGGGGAGTGAAAATCTAAATAAATAAAAATGAACTGGAGTTTTGTATGTCACGATTTAACTCGATAACGGATAAGCGGTTTTACAAGATTTTTTTCTGCGTTCAATTCGTCATGGGATTCACTGGGTTTATATGTATAGAGATATGAAAAAATTGTAAAGAAATAGCTGGAAAATTGTAAAAATAATGAAAGATGATGTTATATAGGACCACGTGCGCCGCAATCAAACTAATCTAAAGGTTGTACGGAATCAAATTGCACAACTTTTAAATGGCTGTAACTTTTTACCCGTTGGATATTTTCTATTGAAATTTCGGGTTGAATTACTTCAATGTGTATTTGTTTATTTTCAGAAAGCGAGTAATGGCGTTATAACCATAAGCCATAGAGAGCTCGAACTATAGTTGCTAAAGTCCCAACCGTTTGAAGAGAAATGGAGCATCACTTAACCTTCTTAGACTAGATGCTCCCATCGATTATTTTTAAATAATGTTTTGTTCTGTACACCAAACAGGGCATTCTGTTCAACTATTCTCTCCGACTGTTCATTTCCTTCATCCTTTGATATCAACTGAAGGCTAGGTGAGTTCCCCGTGTCTTCTTAAGGTAGATACCAAATCCTCCCTATCACCATCGGTTGCATGGACGTGGCCAGGTGAGCGATTGAGGAGTGTCTTCGTGGAGATTATTGCGTGAAGAAAGGTATCAGCAACTGGTTTCGTTTCATGTTGGCATGCAATGTCTTCAACGAATTATTCCTCATCGTAGCTCCATCCACGATGTGTGCAAACGTCAATGCTAATGCTAAAATTAGCTGAATGTGTATTTGATTACGCTGTGTAAGTTTCACTAGGAGATGTGCAATCGTTGCGTTTGACGTTTGACTATCTATCGGAAAGAAACAAATTGGCAAAAATTGATCTCCGTATAGTGTTAAGGATCACAAGCGGGTAGTTCAAGCTTTCAAGAGAAATCCCAACAGTTCAGTTCGAGATGTGGCGAAGAAACTGAATCTAACCAAAACTCGTGCAAGATGCGAAAATAACGTGAAAGACTACACACGTACAAAGTCCAAAAGGCGCCTAATCGCGATTAACGGCAGAATACGGTAGGAAAAACACGTGCACGGAAGCTCTACACCCAGATGTTGACGAAACCACATTAACTCGTTATGGATGATGAGACGTATGTAAGAACAGACTTCCGGCAGCTTCCGGGGCTCCAGTTTTCCACTGCTCATCATAAATTCGATGTCCCTGAGGATGTTAGAAAGCAGAAGATGTCAAAGTTTGCCAAAAAAATATATGATTTGGCAAGCAATTTGCTCGTGTGGAAAGCGGAGCACCCCATTCGTGACAACTGGAACGGTCAATGGGCAGGTGTACCTAAAGGAATGCCTTCAAAAGCGTCTACTTCCTCTTCTGAGGTCACACGATGGTCCTACGATTTTCTGGTCGGATTTAGCCTCGTGCCATTACTCGAAATAGGTTTTGGAGTGGTGCAAGGCTAAGGAGGTCAATTTCGTGCCGAAGCATCTCAACCCCCCGAACGTACCGGAACTGCGGCCAATTGAAAAGTACTGGGCCATCATGAAGCAGGCACTTCGGAAGCTTCCTAAGGAACTGAAATCGGAGGAAGATATGAAGAAAAAATGGATTGCCACGCAAAAAAAGTTGGTCCAAATGTTGTACAGGACCTTATGAGTAGTGTAAAGAAGAAGGTTCGTGCATTTGGATATGGAATTGAAATTAAATAAAACAAACATGGGAAAATATTTATAACATGTTTTATTTTACTCCCCGACAGTTTGAAGATGATTAGTTGAACGGGCGAATTTTGCCGAATATTTGTGTGTGTCGCAATTTGATTCCGTACACCCTTTAGAGTGCTGTGACCGACCCGCGCTCTGCATTTCAGAAGTTCAATTGAGTTAGCGGCGGGACAGCGTTCGCCAAGGCATCTAGTTTGCAATAAAACTAATTAAATGATAACAAATAAATAATACACACAAAGACAAGAATACGGAGAAGTCGGTAAAAAAAATACCGAAAACCGCACAAAAGTGCACGTACAGAAATTATTGGTAAACATTGTTGGAAAGAAGGGAAAAACGTTAATAATTGCTTGGTTTATTTTACGGTTCTTTTAACCGAAATTGCTTGCAATGGTAGCATTTTAAAACAAATGTAGTTACAAAATAGCGATAAATGTGTAATCCCATTTTACTTAAAAAAATAAGTAACATCAAACGTTTTCTTTCGGTTAATTATAACGATATTATAGGTTTTGCTACCAAAACCTAATTTTCGTTAAAATTCTAACCTCATTTTCGGTAATCTTATCTTAGCGTGCATAATGCAACAAAAATGATTTAAGTTAAAGTAAGTGATAAAAACTCACTATCGCATGCTTATTTAAAGAAAAATAAATGACTGACGCCGACGCATCATTGACGCTATTTTAGCACTGAACGCTGCTGTTGACAACGGGCACGAAGCGACGCGGGACGCGCTATTGTGCAACAGGCTTAAGTCAGATTTGTGACCGCATGATGGCAAACGACTTCAAGAAAATTATACCAAACCTATCTCTGCGAAGGAAAAATATTTATACGGAGCTGACTTCAAGATAAGAGTGCCACGATTCACAGCACACAATATTTTTCACTTTAGTCTGCTGTCAATCCGATTTACTATGATAAATACACTTTTTGGTGTATATTTTTCAACTTTTATATAGTATTGCCATTTCGCTTAATTTGGTTGACTATTTTAGGTATAAGTGATTTTATTTTTAACTTTTATAATCAGCGGTGCGAAAGTGGGGCTTTCGAGGCTAGGTACCATTTTTTTAGGGCTTTCGATGCCAGGTAACATTGTTGCATTAGTATGATTGTGTGACAAGCACAATCATACCCTATGCCAGGGAGTCAAGAAATTTTCCTTAACAAAAAAATCCTAGACCAGACCAGGAATCGAACCCAGCCACCTCCAGCATGGTATTGATTTGTAGCTGCGCCTTTACCGACTGAGCTAAGGGAGACCCAAATTTGACCAACCGGTCTGAATTCCTAGTAACGTTGTTTTAAGCGCCAAAGCGGTGGAGCGAACCCGTAAACAGGGACACATACACGAAACTCGCGGAAACATAAGGATCTTCTTCCAACGAGACGATCCCATAAATTGAATAACACAATTCGCAATACCTATTAAGCATTTCACAGGATGGTTTGTTAAGAAGGGCGCGTTATTCTGTTGGAGCAGCATGAAAATCGAACCGGTACTAATAAGAAAATTAAACTGTTCATTCCCTACTAGGACTCCGGTTGTCACAACACTCTACGTGCAAATTCAGTTTGAATGATGCCCTGATGCTCCCTCCCAATCCAGTATGTATGCAATGTCATATGATATCAATGAGGTCTATACAGGTGGAGCAGAAGTGGTTAGGTTGTATTAGTGTAATGCAAAATTCTGTCATTGTGTTCGTGAGATGATGCACAGCCTTTTTTTGTAAACATACGTGACGTAGATCTCCAAAAACAACAATTCACAACAGCAGCAAATCACCAGGTGGAATGTTTATTTTCAGTAATTGGTATAGTTTTTTAAAGGTTTGGGCTGAAAAATGCCTTCAGGTGCACTAAAAGGATGCTAAGCTTGCTTTGTTATTATTCGCTTGTTTTTGGAGTTTTACGTCACTACCCGAAATCATGGATTGTTTACACATTTTTCGTTACCAATACCGACAAACACCTTGCTCTTCGGCACCTGTATACACCTCATTGATATGATACATCATACAGCAGTATAATAATGATGTACAGCAAACTATTTAGCAAGGTAATTTTTTAATTCCAACAAAAATCCTTTAAATAGAAAAGAAAAACAGGGAAAGCAATTCAAATTCATATTCAAATAAGAGAAATATATAAAGATATTAAATTATATATTGAATTTGAAAATTGAAATAGAATATTATATATATAAAAATTATATATATAATTGAAATTGAAAATTGAAATTGAAAACTGAAATTGAACTGAACCAATCAATTCAAAATACAAATTGAAAATGTAATTGATAACAAAATTGAAAATTGAAAACTTACAATGAAAACCAATTTTACCGAATATTTCCTTACCAGCTTTGAGGCTTCGGTTGAATTAGGCCAATTCTATTTCTAACATCCATTCATCTAGCAATATTTTTCCCGAATGGAGCCAAAGCCTAGGCTACTTTACCAACGTCGTCCACAATCCACGCATCATAATCTCAAGGTATCAAAAATACAAAATAATACAAATGCTCTCATCCATAAAAAAAAGTCTAAATATAAACTTAAGAGACCCTACAAATTCACGTGGACATTCATGTGGACAACCTTCCCGCCCGGTTGGTGGCTCAAAGCTGCAAAGTCAGACATCGTAGGCGTTTATGATTATTACACATCCCGTTTCAAAGAAGCTTTGGTCATCGTCGGCAGCCAGGGCTGTTATGATACCTAATCACCTCGCTCGCAACAGTAGGGATATATCATCATCATCATCATCATCATCATCGTTACAATCCGCCGCGGCGTTATAATCGTCTCCAACGCGATCGTTTTGACTGTGCAGCGAATCGTTTAGAACTACTAGAAGCGACAAACACCTCCCAGGAGACCCTCGTAAATGATCAACAACGCAGGTGTTATGGCTCTTGCCAACGACAATCGGCTCAATGTGTGGTGATAAAACGACATGCCACCCACTCGAACCGAAGACGCCGACTTCCCGCTCGTCTTTCATTCCAGGAATTTTATTTGACAGGGCGCGTCTCTGAATCTGTTTTTAATTTAGACTAATAGCCGTTGTTTTACAGTCGCCGGAAGGGCCCTCCCCGCCCTTTTCTGTCTGCTCGAGGAAGGGGCAGGATTTAATCGAAAAACCACGTCAGATGTGTCTGCCGGCGACGAAGGGTCGTAAATCCCCGGGATGTGCAAGAACGGGCCAAGTACCGTTTCAGGCCCGGCAGATCGCCGTTGGTCTCGAGCACACTCGAGATGCAAACACACTTCATTGAACGACGATGCGCGATTTCGACTTCATAACTCGATAGTCACCTGACCACACACATTCTGTCAGACATGGATCGGTTGGAGTTGGGAAATGGAAACCTTTTTTTTTTTGTTTTTTTTGGCAACACAAGAGAGTGGTTGCAACTGCCTTCTGGAGAGCTGTGCTGTTGTTATTGTACCGGTATATATATATGGCAAAAGCAACACTTTCGAAAGGGTAAAGAAAGTGAAGGTAGTGCAAATATTTAAAATTTTCTGCGAAACCGTCGTTGGACGCATTTGCGGTTGGTTCTCCCATTTTTTCCACTAAGCTTCGATGTCTATTCGTGTTTAGATTACAAAATTGGCTTCAAGTACGGTAAGATCTCACCGTCCAAATGGCGCGGCCAAGTGCGTAGCTGCGCCGAGGATGCACCGAGCGTGCTCGCACCACCAAGCGTAAACAAATTAACTTATTTTCATTTCAAATAATTATTGCTCTCGTCGTGCAGGCCTCCGAAAAGCGACACCCATCAATTGCTGTCCAAAAACGCGCTCAGGAACGAAGACGACCGAATAGCAAGCAAACCGGCCCCAAGCTGGTGAGAAGTTGGCCGGGCACTTGAGGCTCGAAAACTTGAAGAATACGTAAACGAAGTCTGAAGCGCACACAAGATGATGATGATGCCTAGAAGTGATTGTTTAGCAACCGAAAAAAAAAAGTTGAGAAGTATGAGAAGCTCTAGGCATGAAACTCTTGATTGAGGATCACCACAAGTGATTGAAATGTAATCATACACGCGAAGAGAAGCCTCCGTAAATATCTGTTATGGAGAGCTTGATCTTTAGGCTCAGCCGTCGCCTTTGTACCATCGATCACCATGATATCGGCATTCAAATTGAAAAGGGCGCTGATTTGGGCTCGTTGAAGGGAAAATAGCCTCTAATTTAAACTTTGCTACCGTGTTTCCGAAAATCACCATCATCATAATCGAATGTGGCGCCGAAAGAGCACCACGGTAAATCAACAATAAATCAGGAATTAGTTCCCGATTTCAGCAGCAGCAGCAGAGAGACCTTGACGGCCATCGTCAGACAGTGGCCTAATGGATGGTTGGATGATTTCGCTAACTTCCTACTGGAATCTCCGCCGTCGTTCGTCGTCGCCATATGGAATTTAGTCGGGCGTGATCGTCGTCGTCGTCGTCATAGCACTTTACTCGACGGAGAATTCCGAAAAGCAGAACCTGGGAATGAACCCGCGAAACGCGAAACATCATTCACCGTGGCATATTTCTTTCACCGTGCGATTGTGTTTTTGTTCTTACCCGGCTGCTTTTAGCACACATATCAGGTCCAGCAAGTGAATCGAACGGTATTACTACCGACCAATCGCCACGCCCGTGTAACCGTTCCGTACTTGCACTGCAGCTTCTCCACCGGGCGCGAGCGCGCGCGCCAGCAAAGACAATTATTTTTCAATTAAATTTTGAAAATTCGTAGCGAATTGTGTTAATCGATCCCATTCTCCCGGAAAACGGGTCTCAATCACCCTCACGAGGCGAACGGAAGAAATTGCCGGACCGGGCTGGTTCGGCAAGTCGCTGCAAGTCGTAGTAGCACAGATTCGGGCCTCATCATCAACCAGCAGTTTTTGTTTTTTGCTTGGGTGGGAGTGGGTGATGTAAACAGTTAGATAGTAAGATTTTCGAGGAGTTTTCAGTCATTTGTACCTTGGATGGTAACTCAAATTTGGTCGAAAGGCTACTGTTTGAGATACAGGGGATGTGATTGATTTCCTACTACTACTTCGTAGTAAGATATTGGATTTTCATACCGAAACGTAATACTGAAAAGGAAGACAGTTTTACTCAACAGGATTGTTCGTAAATGATGGTTGGACACATTTTATGTTATATGCTGATGTTCCGTTGGGTTGCTTCTAACTAGAAATTCGATTACACGCTTAGAAAAAAGTACCCAACGGAGCAGCCAACGTTGGGTAGAAATTACTTACTTTTGGGTTGAATTTCACCCAGAAGTTAGTTATTTGTACCCAACGGTAGGTTAAGATGATTATACCCAACGTTGGCTTCCCACACTCAACTCCTCCGTTGGGTTCTTTTTCTAAGCATGTAGACTGTTCAGATATGATTGTAAAGTAATAATTAAAGAATGTGTACAGCCAAAAGTAGTCAACGGAAAAGTAGTGTTATTAAAAGAAGCA
Organism: Aedes koreicus; assembly: GCA_024533555.2. Lineage (NCBI taxonomy): Eukaryota > Metazoa > Arthropoda > Insecta > Diptera > Culicidae > Aedes > Aedes koreicus. The sequence continues at coordinate 623,053 of JAHHFK020003765.1, forward strand.
TATGGGAAAATAAACAGTAGAACGTTTATTCAATAGTTCAGCAAAATACAAATATACAACATACACTACTAGTCATAAGTACTGACTCGCTTGGAAAAGTGTTCAAACACTCAGTTGAATCTTGCATCAGTTTCTCTTTATCGTTAAGCGCTGCCGAAAGGTTTTTAGCACTTTAGTAACAGTCAATTGTGCGATATTCAACGAATTTGCAACATCGCCGTGCGACGTTCCGTATTTTCCACCTTTTTGTGCAAAATTAGTTCGCACACGTGTTCGGGCTTCAAATGGTGAGTTGACAACTTCGATGGAGGATGCGGCCGACCTCTCGTCCTCACAAGTTCCTACCTCACGCCTCCACGAGTCTTATGATCACAAAAGACTGCCAGCTGAAACATGGAGACGCTGGTTGGCGTAGCCTGGGCAATGTTGTCAATCTGACAATAGCAAAGTGAGGGGTGCGACTGAAGGTCGTGTACCTTTAAATCATATTGTATATTTCCCATTCTCATTTGATCAATAATTTCAGCACGCTTTGGAATCATTTTTGCATTCCAAAACCATGTAAGAGCCGGGAGCAATACGACAGGCATCGAAGGCTCAATTTGTTTTTCAGCATTTCAGCATTACATTTAATTTACAATTGTACTTCTGAATTTCAACTATAGACTGGCATGTGCTTATAAGCAATGTAAAATTATATTTTAATATTGTGTTTAGTGGCATTATGGTACGATAAGCCATTTATTTCAGGAATCATCAAACCGGACTCTTCGTTCACTCCAATTGCTATATTTGAAATGTTACTAGAACAGTATAAAGAAGAAATATTACAACATGTCTTATAAAACAATATCTTTTATTGAAATTTTATCTTTGATATTTGGAATGATCTATTCTGTTTTCAGCTTTTCCAGGACAAAAAGAATATTAATACATAACTAATTTTTATTTATTTTTCAGTAACAATCCATTGGTAGTATCATTCAAGTTTGAAATTTGAATAAATTGGCATGTTTGTCTATAATGATATCCTAATATTTTGTGTACAAAATATACTAAATATTAAATATCATATAACGGGGAAAGGGAGGGACCATCAGGGCACCCAAGTAAAACGATTTGAATAGGGAGCATGGGACTGCCTCCTCCCTATTGTTAACATTTCGCGGAACGAGGGCGGGCTCTTCGACCCCATCTATTGGGTTTATTTTGTCATTCGAGGGCTCGATTCTAGTGCTGTCTGTGTGAACTTGCTTTTGGAAGGAGATTCTGTTCCCTATATTCGCGGGTTTCGCGTAAGTGTCTCTGCTTACGGGCCCGCACAAACGTTGTTGGCCCTTTATACAGGAGCTTGATGATCACAGACAACTATAGAATCCTGATCAAATCGTTTTTCAGATTATTCCACTGCTATGGAAAGTTACCTTGCTTCAATAGATGGTAGTATTACATCATCATCATCAAAAGGTGATTATTTTATTGGGTTTGGTTTGTTTTTTTTTTTATCCAATTAGTTCGAAGTGTTTGTTTTGAAAAAAGTGGGAAAAAGTTTTTAATATGGGGGTTTTTTGGGTGTTTTTGGGTGGTGTTTTTTTTTTTCCGGTTTTTTTTTTTTTTTTTTTTTGATGTGATCTTTTTGGTTTGTATCTCACTCCACATAGATTATAAAAATACGTGTATCGACGCAGTTTAGAGCAATGTGCCTCCCCCCAACCTAGGGAATCCTAGGCTCAAGCTCTACCTCAGCGCATGCGTCTGATGATGACTCGCTCTTTTCCCTGGACCAGATGATGGAGTTCGTACAGGCAATGTACAGAGGGCTAAGTCGCTGCCGTTCCAAGAAACAACAAATCCAAGCCGCCACCAGGTTGCTGCTCAACTTCATGAACTAACATGGGCCCTGAAGAAACCATTAACATTCGCAATTGGAACGCTTGTTCTGTTAAGAACAAAACCCTTGAGCTCATCGATTTCCTAACATGGAAGCATATCGGCATCGCCACAATCACAGAGACGCACCTCAAGCCTGAGGTGAATCTCTATATCCCCGACTTTCGGATTGTAAGACTGGATCGAACCCACTCAGGGGGAGGAGGAGTGGCCATCGCATTACGGCTCAACATCAGCTGCCGCTCGCTGCCCAGTTTCGGGCTGAATGTCATCGAGGCCATAAGAGTTGAAGTGAACACTCCCGCCGGCCCAATCACCATCATCGCGGCCTACTGCCCCAAGCAATCAAACACCTGCAATGGCTCGGCAGAGGCTCTACGGCATTTAGATCCCACGTAAACAAAATATCCACAAAGTGCCCCATACTCAAGAGGTCACTATACCCTCCCATCAACAGAAGGTCCTCTCTTTCCTTTAAAAATAGGCTTGCTATCTACAAGCAAATCATCCTACCGGTAGTTGAATACGCTTTGCCAATCTGGGAGTCATGCGTCAAGTCCCACCATGCTAAACTACAGATCATTCAGAATAATCTCCTGAGAATGATTCTGAACAGTCCCCCGAGGACTAGAAACTCCGAGATCCATCGCCTGGCTGGTCTCCAGGTGTTGGAAGAACGGAGAACATCAACCCTGGCTAGGTTCAGAGAGTCCTGTGCCAGATCTCAACATCAGATCATCCGTGATCTCACACGTTAGTTTTAAGTTTGTTAAAAGTAGTTAAATTATCAAGTTCTTTCTTAATTAAAAATCAAACGCTCCCTCTTCTGGGAAAAAATATTATCGTTTAGATTAACCCAATTAATATTTTTTTTTAAAAGATAACGATGAAACTAACGCTGACGGGCCCCTCTAGCTTACCACTTAAAAAGTAAATCATTTGTAAAACTAATACCATGGAAATACAGACAATTTAAGCTAAAAAAAAAGCAGTTTAGAGCAGAGGTTTTGTGTAAGCTAGGCAGCAAACATCAATTTTTATACTGATCCCTGTATGTATTTAATCCGCTACTCAACTTGTTGTTGCTTGAACTCCGCCATTGTTGGCTGCTACCCCGCTCTTTGCTGCCGCTCAGAGGATGCTTATGCCGTTGCTATTTGATGTCGCAATCACTTGCTACCTTCTAATTTTAAAGAGTTGATTTAGGCCATAGTTCTTTTCAGAACTGGCCATCACGAAGGTAGACGACTGAGATACACAGGTAGTTCACCACGTCGATCTGAGTGTTTTGGTTGTTCGGCATTGTTGATGTCGGAAACCGATCGTTGCTGTTTGCTGTTGTCGTTCCCGCTTTAAACGTTGGCATGAGCAGCCAACACTTGCTTTATCTTTAGATCCTGACTTAGTGGATGGTTTTAGTCTTCGACAAAGTTGTTCAACAGGTCAAGGCCTTTTGATTGATGAACAGAAGTTCAGCATTGTCTCAATACGTGGCGCTAGTGTGAAAGTAAATCTCTCGAATATGCTATATCTTGAGGCCATGGCCATATAAAACCACACGAAATCCTTTTGGAAATGCTCAAATGTTCCTGTCTTCGATATAGTTGTTCAATCGGCACAGGTATTTTCTAATTCTGGTATACGTTTTAACCTTCAATATGGAAGGTTTCTGTCTTCGACAAAGTATGCTGTAGTTCAGCGCCATATTTTGGTTTTTTAGTTTTGAACTGGTAGTTGCATTGAAAAGGTCTTGACCAACTGAACAACATTGTCGAAGACAGAATAATTTTATCTTGTCAGGATATCAAGATATAGGGGTTAATTATAGAAGTCGATTCGAGCAGCTCGATTCGACACTTGTCACTGTCGAGTCGAGAAAAATTACGCATTACAGAAGCCGACTGAATCTGACGAGTCGGCAACCGAACTCGACTGTTAACTGTAGTGTTGAAATTTTTCAAAATGTGTTTGAAATATTACACCATGCAGTAATTCAGGGCTTCAATTTAACTGTCATTTTTGACAGTCAAAGAACAAGTGTTTACATTTTTCTCTTGTTTTGTGAATTATACTAATGTTTTTGTTAGTCAGAAAACGTCATTGGGACGCTGTTCCAAAGTTGCGCTTTTAAGTATTTTTCGGGGAAATTATTAATTAATATGTGGACTAGTGTCGATATCTATTTCAAAGATGATTCAGAAGAGGAGTTATTATCTAGTTATTACCAATTTATGCGTGACGATACTGAAGCAATTGACACCATGAATTCATTAGACCTCGAACATTCAAAGGTTGCTGTACAGATATACAATGATCGATCTCACTTCAACGATTTTATAATGCGGTTCTCTGACCTTCTGGTACAGCATTTAGCCTTTTTAGTAAGCTTCTACTACCCTAAGTGGTATTTTTTTCTTTGGAAGAATTCTCGAAACTTGATATATTGATAAACTTCTTGAAATTTGTCTGTGCTTCTCTGCTAAACTTCATGGAAGTTTTTTTTTACCGATGAAATCTCTCAAACGAGGTGCGATGGAAACCATGGAAATGTAATTCCTACATGAGTTTGTGTCTTAGTACAATGCGAACGGTTTGGAAGATGGTGTTTACCATATTCTTATACGGTGTCATCAGCAATGAATATCATTATGGTCATATGAATGTTTTTTTTTAATAGATTGCTTCTTCTGTTCATCAGTGATTATCTCTTGAATTTCAGGGAAAGCTCTTCCGTGATCTTCGACAAAACTCTTTGCAGAAATTCTGGAAAGTTTCCTCCTGAACTTTTGACAAGTTTTCTCATGAACTTCTTGGCTGTCACTCCTGATTTTCTTGTAAATTCACATCTAACAACCCAACCTAACCCTCCAGGAACATTTGGTAAGTTTTTTCCTGAACTAAGTTACTTTCTATACTTCTGATGAGTCCCATCCTGAACGGCGAGGAAAATTTCTCCAAAGCTTTGGAAAAGTTCTCTCCAGAATTTCTTGTAAAATCTTTTTAAATTTGTTGGAAGTTTCTTCCTGAACTTCTGAGAAGTCCTTTTCGGAACTTTCATGAAGTTTGTTCCTGAGTTTCAGAGAAATTCCTGCTTAAACTACTAGGAAGTACTCCTAATACTTCTGGAAAGTTTATTTCTTGTTTTTCTCTGAAGTATCTACCTGTCTTCTGGGAATTCTTGAACTTCGAGAAAGCCTCATTCTGAACGTCAGGAATGTTCGATTCCAAACTTCAGGAAAGCTCACTAGAACTTATGAGTAGTTCCAACTAAACTTTTGGAAAATTTCCTTCGGAACTTCTGGGAAGCTATCTTCTGAACTTCAGAAAAGTTTCCTAAAATTTTTGAGAAATTCCTTCTAAAACTTATAGGTAGCTCCTTCTATGGGAAGATTCTTCCTAAAACTCTGGGATTTTTTTCCTGGGCTTATTCTTTCTAAACATCTCATAAGTCTTATCCTGAACTCCAAAAAAAAAAAAAATTCCACCAAAACTTTGGGAAAGTCCTCTCCAAAGTTTCCAAGAAAATTCCCTTATATTTGTTGGAAGTTTCTTCCAGAACTTCTGAAAAGTCCTCTTCTGAACTTTTGAGAAGTTTTCTCCTGAACTTCAGGGAAGTTTGTTCCTGAACTTCAGAGAAAATCTTGCTCCAACTACTAGAAGGTACTCCCTATTTTTATAGAAAGTTTCTTACTGTTCTTTGGAGAGGTTTCTTCATGATCGTCGAGAAATCCTTATTCTGAAATTCTGGATTGTTCTCTTCTGAACTTCAGGAAAGCTCTCTAGCACTTCTGGGAAGTTCCAACTAAACTTTTGAGAAGTTTTTTTTCCGGATCTCCTGAGAAGTCCAGAAAAGTTCTCTCCTAAATTTCTAGAACAAATCGTCCTGAGCTTTGTGGAAGTTTGTTCCTGCATTTTTGACAAATTATAGGTAGTGAACTCCCTGGTTAGTTTCCTCCTGAACTTAGGGAATATTTTTTTCTCCTGAAGTTCTGGGAAATCCATCTTGAATTTCTGAGAAAAAAAATCCAGTACCTCTGGAATGTTGCAAACTTCTAGTAGTCCTCTTCACTAAATTTCTTCCTGAAGCTCTGAGAAGTCCTATCATGATTTTCGGGGAAGTCCTGAACTGCTTGAACTATTAATACTCCCTATAGTTCTGAAAAGTTTCTGCCTGACCATCGGAGAAATTTTTTTTTTCTTTTTAGGAAGTCTCTTCCTGAACATTTAGAAACTGTCTTCCTGAAGTTCTAGAAAGTCTCCTTCAGAACTTTGTAGGATGTGCCCTAAATTCTGGGTAGTTTCTTGCCGAACTTCAACGAATCTAGGACTTATTTCATGAATCACTTAACTCGTGGGTAGATTTCCAAATCCCAAGTGTAAATGTACTAAAATGATGCGATTAGAAGCACTTTAGAAAACAAAATCAGAGTTCTAAGATTAATTTCAAACGCTTATCATGTTGGCTGTTATTCTGAGTCAACCGACTGCGCTTGAGAGCCAATGTTAGGATCACAAACGAGAAAAATAAATTTAATTTTTGTTATTCCGGCCCAATGCGCATTGGTGGTCCTAATGAATCGAGCTCTTGGTCAATTTCCTACCACTTCTGTTTAGCATTATTTGCTGGCATTATTTTGCAGGCTGCACGCCTCAAAAGACTGCACGCCTCAATGTGGCGATGTCCACATTAATTTTTATCAGTTCGATGAGCCATTCGAACTGACAGTAATTTGTTTTGTTTTTAAAAGGATAAGACATTTTTGGCAAGAAGTCAATTGTTTTTCTGTTAATTCACCTTCAAATAAAATAAAAGTGTAGTGTATTTCTTACCTAGCTCAGTCAATTATCACTAACCGATGAAAAACGCGTATCAAAACAAACTCTTACTCGAAAAAAAGTGACAGATCAGTCACTAGTTTCCGAGTGGTCGATTGAGTCGACCAACTCGACAAAATTTCGTCGATCTCGACATCTGTAATAGCAAAATAGATCTGTCGAGCAAAGTTACGGTCGACTCGACTTCTATAATTGGCCTCATAATATGTTTCTAAAAATAATTAGCACACCAGCGCTGCGCAGCGGGGGGTTTGTGACTGCTGGTCTTCATTCAAAGGTTTTTTTTTTGTTTAAAACCTTTTTCGAAAACAAAAACTTTTTTTTTTTTTTGGGTGGTAGAAAAAATATTTTTCTTAAATTTGGGGGGCGGGGGGGGGGGGATTTTTTTTTGCGGGAGAGAGGTTTTTTTTTTTTTTTTTTTTTTTTTTTTTTTTTTTTTGTGGGGGGGGGGGTTTTTTAAAAAAAAAAAAAATAAAAAAATAAGTGCGGACATAACTTTATAAAAAAGTTTGAAAATATAATAAAACGAGCATCTTTAAAAACGGGCAGTGAAATTCCAATTCTATTGTTAATGATTTGAGTTCAAGTAAATAGTAATAAAGCACACAAGCACTTGTTCTCTCACACTTCGTGTGTCGTCCCAAAAGCATCCTCACCTTTAGTACAAATCGGTCCGTATTGCCTATAAGATCGCATCAGTTTGCAAGGTGGATCCAAATCACATGTAACCTCTCCACTAATAAAACATCCTTTCTGTGACAATCGTGGAGATGCAGAGGTGTATTCGGTCCCTATTAGATACGGAAGTTCATCCAACAATGTTGCTTTTTCAAGATAAACCCTGAGGTCGTGGCCGTCGTCGTTATTGACCACATAAAATAAGACACCTTCGAAACCTGTACATAGAGAACGCTGTGCTAATCCCAGGCCCAATTCGTTTGGATCTAGGTGCAATTTGGCTGGTTCCGGAGTAGCAACTACTAAATGTGCAGTCATCTGTAAGTTTGGTCATATTTGACTATGAATAGAAACGTAGTTGTATCGGACAATGCACGATTTATGTTTCGTGAGCTTACGAATATTTAGTACTTCAACCCATACGAACATATTTTATTTTTCTACGTATCGTGTATAATTTTTAGCTTCTCGATATTTACTAATCTATTTCGTTTAGAAACAACGAACAATTGCGTTCACTAATTTTAACAATTGTTTTTTTTTATCATCTCGGGGTACTTCCTTCCAAGAGTCAAAGTCCACAATGCATTGCATTAAATATCGCACCGTAAGATGGTTAAAATCTCCGCCCGCCGCTGACTAAATTCAACTATTTGTTATTCCAAGGACTACAGAGGCGGATCAACGTTTCCACCTGGAACCCCCGTTTAAGTCTTTCGTCCACCGTCGCCGGGGCCGAACGTCGTCGGTGCATACGTGAATGTACGTGAACATGCACATTTATGCATATCAATCGAAGTTCAAACTCCATCCGCAAGTAAGACCATATGCCATTCCAGAAGCGCACCGGAGAAAGTAGGTATCCATCGTTGTCGTCGTCACTCTCCACACTGGGGCATTTTTATTTGCTTCCCTTTTTTTTTCGCACCGCATGCCATCAGCCCATTCCAGTCAGGGGCCATCATGCGAGCGGCGTGATAAAAATGGTTGTTTAAAAATAAATTACAATCTTCTTAAAATTCGTTGCACATAAATGGTAGCAACTGGCAATAAGCAACTAAACGTTGATGACCGGCAGTAGGTAGCTGTGAGAGAACGGGAGGATCGGGGAATCGGGCGAAAGAAGAAAGGCCGCCCGTAAAAGTAGGCAAGGTCACTTTATTCGAAATTTTGTTTCGTTTATCTTTCTCTAATCTGCGGAGAGATAGGGTGGAGGGGGGGGGGGGCACCTGAGGCTAAAAGTTGGTGTGATTAGAGGCTAATGTCTTTATTACCGGGAGAAGGGGCGGCTAATGAGTGACCAAAGAATGCAGTCATCTTAGTTTTATTTTCTGCTGCTGCTGCTGCTGTTATTGTTGTTGCTGGTGTTTTTGTTTTTAGGCTAGCGGCAACTGAAATATAATTTCTGTTTTCTTTTTGTTAAGCGAATTGCGTCAGCACGTTGTTGGAGTTTATTTTCGGTTGAATTAAGTGCATTCCGGAGCAATTTCGATTCGCTGAGTCATTCCGACCGGTGCAGCAGATTTGTTTTCGATTGAGTCTTTCCGAACTGTAATCATCCTCTACTTTAAGGGCTTTATAATTACACACCGTGGAAGATTTTTATTGGGCCAATGTTTACATCCCAGATTGAACTTAATCCGGCGATAACATATGTGAAAGTCTTTCAGTCGGTTATTTTCCATGATTTCGGGGTTTTCATCGGGGCAGACCCCACAAAGGTGAATGAGTGACGACAACAACAACAGCTTGACAGCTGCTGCTGCGACCTGAACTTGTACGCGAGTTAATTTTGGATTTACCCAAAATAGAAAACAGCTCTTAGCTCTCTATCGGATCGGAGAGAAAGCCTTTCTCCATTTGTTCTCCTTTGATGGATTGCAGGGGCAGAAATAGATCCAACAACGGCGGCGATTTGGTCACGACCGCGAATGGCGACTCAATGATCATCATCAATAGGTTTGGGCACCGAATGTGCGCCTAATAACTGTCCTCCCCTGGGGGCCAAAATTCCATCCCATCTCTCCCATAGGAGGTTCGGCCCCAATGAACCCCGAGGCCCCAAGCGAGCGATGGTGGCGCAATTATGTGTGAAGTTGTTTTTCTTTCTTCGCGCTTATCGTCGATTCTATGCGCGGTGTGAAATCTATGACCGACCCAAAGCCGCCCGAGAGTATGAGGATCGATTGTTATCGACCTCAAGTGGGGACACACCGCAGCTCTTGAGCACAGTTTCGACTTCCTCGTGTTGATTATATTTTCGGGGGTCGAATCTCACAATGCATGATGGGGGGCAGCCACTAAAGTGTCCAGTGAAGTGGGCGCTAGATGACAGCTGGATATGTTGAACCTGTCACTCGACTGCCTCTGATCTGCTGGGTGATGACATACCACCGATGTGAAGATGTGCTGGTGCGGTTGCGGAAGCAACCAAAGTTGCTTTCGAAGAGTGCTGTATGACTACATCGCAGGTGAAGGATGGGTCAAGTTGATTGGGAATTTGGTGGCTGGATTCTGTCACCACATTGAATTGTGTCGATGATGGCTACTGTTCGGAAGCCGCCAATTAATAGCACTTTGGCAAGGCTATTGATTTAAATTGTTGTGAGAGTAGTCGATAGAAGGGTGGTCGTTGGATTATCGCCACGAGTGAGGAGTATCCGAACAAGATCTTGAAAAATTTGAGCAGGTTGTCAGGGAACTAAGAAATGTTTCAAGGGAATTTAGATCAACTTTCGAAGGAACCTAGAGAATGTTCCAATGAAACTCAGAGCCGAAGTAATCCGAAGTAAGTTCCTCAGCACCTTTCATCATATTCCTTTTGCTGATTTTTGAATAAATTACGAGAGTATTTCGAGCAAGTCTCGAGGGAACTTTGAAAGAAATTCGAAAAAAAAAAACTTTGAGTAAGTTCAGAGGAAGCCTTGAATAAGTTTCATCAAACAAGTTTAATGAGAGCTTTGAGAAAGTTCCAACGGAACCTTGAACAAGTCCGATGGAACTATTGAAAAATTCGGAGAGAAGTTTGAACAAGTTCCGAGGCAACTTTAAACAATATCTGTAGGCCTTTCAGCAACTTCTTTAGGAACTTTGAGCAACATTTTTGAAAACTTTAAGTAAGTGTCTTAAACTTTGAGCTAGTTTCTTAAAAACTTTTTGAAATAGGAACTTTGTTCAAGATTATTAAGAACTTTCAGCAAGTTCCAAGAGATTTTTAAGCAAGTTCTGAGCAAACGTTGAGGAAGTTCCGTGGAAACTCCAAGCCAGTTCCGAGGGAACTTCTAGCATGTCCCGAGCGAGCATGTTCTGATGGCCATTTGAGCGAATCCGGAAGAAATTTCTAACTTTGAGAAAGTTCTGAAACAACTTTGAGCAAGTTCATTAGGAACTTTTAGCAATTTCCTAAGGAAATTCATCATTTTGTATTATCGAGATTTTCAGCCTCGAGCTGGTTCATCTCCCGTCGTAGTTACTGAAATACCACTTTGGGTGTTTTTCATAACTTGTTCGGGGGTGAGATTTGAACTCGTGACTTTGACGTGAGAGGTATGGATGTTAACCACTACGCCGGAGTCGCCCCCCTTGGAAATTTTGAATAAGTTCTAAGAACTTTGGACAAGTTACAGCGAATTGTGAGCATGTTTCAAGGGAATTGATAGAAAAAGTCCGAGAGAACAGTGAGCAAGAAACTTTGAGCAAGTTCCCAGAAAACTGAGAGCCTTTTCTGAGGTAACTTTGAGCAAGTTCCAATGGAACTCTGGGCAGGAGGAAGTTGTGAAAAACTTTCGAGGGAATTAGTTGCGAGGACACTTTTAACAAGAGTCGAGTGATTTTTGAGCAAGTTTCGAGGAAACTTTGAGCAAGTTTCGATAAATCTTATAAAATTTTTGAGCGAACTTTGAGTAAATATCGAGGGAATTTTGAACATAATCCGAGAGAACTTTGAGCAAGTTTGTGCAAGGAACTTTGAGCAACTTTGAGCATGTTCCAAGGGAGCTTTGAGCAAAATCCGCGGGAAATTTGAGCAAATCTGAGGAAACTTTGAAAAAAATTCACCTGAATTTTGAGCAAGTTTCGATGTAACTATAAAAAGTTGCGCGGAAACTTCGAACAAGTTTTGAAAGAACTTTGAGCAAGTTTCAAGAGAACTTTGAACAAATTTCGAAAAACTTCTAGCAAGTTTCGAGGTAACTTTGAGCAAGTTTCGATGAATCTTATAAATTTTTTGAGAGAACTTTGAGTAAATTTCGAGGGCATTTTGAACATAGTCCGAGGGAACTTTGAGCAATTTTGAGCCAGGAACTTTGAGCAACTTCGAGCAAGTTCCAAGGGAACTTTAAGCAATTTCCGCGGGAACTTTGAGCAAATCTGAGGGAACTTTGAAACAATTTCACGAGAATTTTGAGCAAGTTTCGATGTAACTATAAAAAGTTGCGCGGAAACTTCGAACAAGTTTTGAAAGAACTTTGATCAAGTTTCAAGAGAACTTTGAACAAATTTCGAAAAACTTCTAGCAAGTTTCGAGGTAACTTTGAGCAAGTTTCGAGAAAACTTTTAAAAAACTTGAGAGAACTTTGAGCAAATTCATTTGAAACTTTGAGCAAGTCAGAGGGAATATTGAGCAAGTTCCCAGAAAACTGTGAGCAAATTCCGAGGGAATTTTAAGCAAGTTTACTGGAAACCTTGAGCAAGTTCCAAGGTACGTTGAGTGAGTTCCGGGAAAGCTTTAAGCATCTTTCGGGGCAAAATTGAGCAAGTTTCGAGAGTACTATAACAAATTGCGAGAAAACATTGAACAAGTTTCAGATGAACTTATTACAAGCTCCGAGAAAACTTTGAGCAAGTTTCAATCAAATCACAAGAAAGTTTCGAGGAGCTTTAAGTTCGGGGGAACTTTGAGCATGTTCCAAGGGAAGTTTGAGCAGATTCCGCGGAAACTTTCAGCAAGTTCTGAGGAAAATTTGAGCAAGTTTCCAGGGAATTACAACAAGTTGTACGAAAACTGTGAACAAGTTTCGAAAAAAAAAATTGAAAAAGTTTGAGTAAGTTCTGAGGGAACTTTGAAGATATTTCGAAGGAACTTTGAGCAAGTTCCAAGGAAACTTTAATGTTGAAAGCACATTGAGCAAATTTCAAGGGAACTTTGAGCAAGTTTCAAGGAAATTTTTAGCAAATTCCCCCAAAATTTGTATGAATTTCCGAGGAAACTGATCACGTGGCGAGGGAAGGCAAGTTTCTTTAAAACTTTTTAAAAAATTTAGAGAATTTTGAACAAGTTTCAAGGAAACTTTGAGTAAATTCCGCGGGAATTTGAGCAAGTTCCGAGGAAACTGAGCAAGTGCCAAAGAAAATGTGAGCAATAAGTTGCAGCAACTTTGAATGTCAACAACAAGTTTCGAAAGAACATTGAACAAGTTTCAAGGTAACTTTGAGTAAGTTCTGAAGGAACGATAACATAACACATAATAACATAATAACATAACATTCGGGGAAACATTGAACAAGTTTTTAGAGGACTTTTTCAAGTTTCGAGGAAACTTTGAGCAAGTTTCAAGCAAACTATAGGCAAGTTTCAAGGGTACTTTGAGTTAATTCCAAGGGAACTTTGAGCATGTTTCAAGGGCACTTTGAGTTAGTTCCTAGGGAACTTTGAGCAAGTTGAACAAGTTTCGAGGAAATTTGAGCAAGTTTCCAGCAAACTTTTGGTAAGTTCCGAGGAAACTTTTAGAAAATATAGAGGAAACTTTGGAAAATTTATTAAGAACTTTGAGCAAGTTTCGAGAAAACTGTTCAGCAAGTTTCGAGAAAACTATTAAGCATGCTTCGAGGAAACTATGAGTAAGTTTCGAAGAAACTTAGAAATATTTTCATGAGCAAGATGTGAAGACACTTTGGGCAAGTTTCGAGTAAACTATGAGCAAGTTTCGAGCAAACTATGAGCAAGTTCCGAACGAACCTTGAACAAGTGTCAAGCAAACTCTGAGTATGTTCCGAGGGAGCTTTGAGTATGTTCCGAAGGAACTCTAAGCAAGTTCCGAGAGAGCTGTAAGCAAATTCATTAGTAACTTTGAGCAAGTCTGAAGGAACTTAATTTAAGTTTCGAGGGAGGAAGTTTCAAGGATGCTTTGAACAAACTTTTAGAGAACTTCGAGTAAGTTCTGAGGGAACTATTGACAAGTTTGGAGGAAACTTTGAAAAATTTCGAGAGAACTTCGAGCAAGTCTTAAGGAAACCATTGAGTAATTTTCGAGGAAACTATGAGCAGGTTTTGAAGAAATTTAAAAAAAAATCGAGAGAATTTTGAGCAAAATTTGGGGATACTTTGAGCACGTTTCGAGCAAACTGAACAAGTTTCGAAAGAGCCTTAAACAAGTTTTGAGAAAACTCTGAGTAAGTTCCGAGAGAACTGCGAGCAAATTCATTAAATGCTTTGAGCAAGTCTGTGGTAGCTTTGAACAATTGCCGAGGAATCTGTAAACAATTTTCGAGAGAACTTTGAGCAAGTTTCGAGGAAAATTTAATTTTTTTTTTTTTAATTTAAGCGTGTTTCGAGGGATATTTATGCACGATTTTAAGAAATGTTGAGCAAGCAGATCGAGTAATGGCGCTATAACCATAAGCCATAGGGAGCTAGGACTATAGTTAATGCTTAGGTCCCAACCGTTTGAAGAGAAATGGAGCATCACTTAACCTTCTTAGACTCGATGCTCCCAACGACCATTTTCAAATAAATTTTTGTTCTGTACACCAACAACCTGTTCAACTATTCTCTCCGAATATTCATTTCACTTTTCCTTTGATATCAACTGAAGGCTACGTGGGTTCCCCGTGTCTTCTTAAGGTAGATACCAAATCCTTCCTATCACCATCGGTTGCATGGACGTGGCCAGGTGATCGATCGAGGAGTGTCTTCGTGGAGATTATTGCGTGAAGAAACTATCAGTAACTGGTTTCGTTTCATGGTGGCATGCAATGTCTTCAACGAATTATTCCTCATCGTAGCTCCATCCACGAGGTGTGCAAACGTCAATGCTAATGCTAATGCTAAAGATTTAAAGAAATGTTGAGCAAGTTTCGTGCAAACTATGAGCACGTTACGAGGAAACTATGAACAAGTTTCGAGATAATCTTGAACAAGTTTCGAGGATACTCTGTGTATGTTCCGAGGGAACTTTGAGCCGAGGAAGAAAGTTTCAAGGAAGCTTTGAACAAGTTTCGAGAGAACTTTGAGCATTTTTCAACTGAATTTTGAGTTGCGAGGAAACATTTAGCAAGTTTCGAGAGAACTTTGAACAAGCTTCGAGGGATCTTTGGCCAAGTTGCGAGCAAACTATGAGCAAATTTCAAAATACACTATAAAGAAGTTCGAGAGACCTTCGAACAAGTTTCGAGGAAACTCTGAGTAAGTTCCGAGGGAAGTTTCGAAAGTTTCAGGAGAACTTTGAGCTAATTTTGAGAGAACTTCGAGCAAGTTTCGAGGGAATTTTGAACAAATTCCACGGGAACTTTGAGCATGTTCCAAGAGATCTTTGAAAAAGCTTCCAGGGAGCTTTAAGCAATTTTCGAGAGAACTTTGAACAAGTTTCGAGGGATCTTTGGCCAAGTTGCGAGCAAACTATGAGCAAATTTCAAAATACACTATAAAGAAGTTCGAGAGACCTTCGAACAAGTTTCGAGGAAACTCTGAGTAAGTTCCGAGGGAACTTTCGAAAGTTTCAGGAGAACTTTGAGCTAATTCTAAGAGAACCATGAGCAAGTTCCGAGGGAACTTTGAACAAATTCCGCGGGAACTTTGAGCATGTTCCAAAAGATCTTTGAAAAAGCTTCCAGGGAGCTTTAAGCCATTTTTGAGGGAATTTTGGACAAGTTTCGAGGCACCCTCAAAAAGTTTCTTGGGAACTACCTGCCAATTTTCTTAGGAATTTTGAATAACTTTCTTAAATTTTTTGACCATGTTCCTAAGAACTTCGCGCTAGATGCTCAGGTACTTGGAACAATTACTTCAGGAGCTTATGAGCTCCGAGGAACTTTGACCAAGTTCAACATGTTCCGAGCGCACTTTCACTGAGTTGAACGAATTCCGAGGAAACATTGAACAAGATCCAAAGGAAGTGTTAGCTTAATATAACGCAATCTGCTAAAACGTAATTTACGAGAGATTATCTATCAACTTCCGAGGCTACTTCGGGCAAAAGCAGATGGAATGTTGAGTAAGTTTTGAGAGAACTTTAAGCAAGTTCTGTGGATACTTCCCAAGTAATAATTTTGGTTCTAAACGGGTTCTTTAGACCATGATTGGGATTTATAGAACGTTTTAAGATATTGCTAAAACCTGCAATGTTACTTGTGTTTGAGTAAGTTTCAAGGGATCATTTGGTAAGTTATGGAAAAACTTTAAGCAAGTTCAAATGAAAATTTAACCAAATTCCAATGCAACTTTGAGAAACTTACAATGGAACTTCAAGCAAGTTCCTTATGAATTTTGAGCAAGTTCATTAAGAACTTCGAGCAAGTTCCGGAGGAAACCAGTTCCAAGGTACATTCAAGCGACAACCGTGGGACCATGAGTTCCTGAGGAAATTTTAGCAAGTTTTCTAGGATCTTTGAGCAAGTTTTTTCGGAACTTTGAACAAGTGCTTGAGAAATTTGAGCAAGTTCGTTGGGAACTTTGAGCAAACTTGTTAGGAACTTTGAGGAAGTTTCGAGGAAACTTTGAGCAAGTTCCTTGGGAACTTTGTGCGAATTTCTTGGGAATTTCGTGCAAGTTCAAGTAAGAATAGTTCAATCATGTTCCTTAAGAACTACAAGCTAGTTCCTTAGAAACTTCCGGTTAATTCCCCAAACAAGTTTGGGGCTTTTGAAAATCAATTGAACACAGCTAAAGTTTATAACCTTTGTACAACACATTCCTTCCCGAAATATCTCGTGATACGGATCACATATTTTTTTGTTTGTTTCTGTATTATCGAGATTTTCAGCCTCGGGCTGGTTCATCTCCCGTCGTAGTTAATGAAACACCACTTTGGGTGTGTTTCATAGCTTGTCCGGGGGTGAGATTTGTACTCGTGACTTTATCGTGAGAGATATGGATGTTAACCACTACACCGGGGTCGCCCCCACGGATCACATAGAATGTTACTGTCTTCAGCATTAGTTTCAAGAATATACTATATCTTGGTATCCTAACCAGATAGAATGTTTCTGTCTTCGACAATGTTGTTCAGTGGGTCAAAACCTTTTGAATGGTGACTAGCAGTTGAGAATTTTCGCGCTACGCGGCTCTAGTCTGCCAAAGTATTTCCTGAAGTTGCCATACCTGGGGATCCTGGCCATTGGGAAAGATGTTGTCTTCGGAGAAGTTTTTCAGTGGAACAAGACCCTTGCATTGATGACCAGCAGTTCACAATAATTCTACTACGCGGCGCTGGTGTGCAGTTGAATTTCCTGGCCAAGCTGTAGCTTTTGGGATTTTGAGCTTTAAAATGATTTCTGTCTTCAATAATGTTGTTCATTTGGTCAAGACCTTTTCATTGGTGATTATCAGTTCCGAATTAGTCCACCACACGGCGCTTATGTGTTTGTAAATTTTTTGAAAATGTCCTGGATCCGTCTCAAATACAAGGCTTCAGTCTTCAGCAAGGCTATTTTGTAGGCCATTTGTGACCAGTAGTTCAGGATATTTTCACTACGTGGCGCTAGTGTACAAGTTGTTTTCGTGACGGTCCATTCAGAATGATGGTGCTGAGCTACTGAAAGACTTTACTGAAGACAGGAACCATACATATGGACAGTATAAAAAAAAGTACCATATGTTCACTTGTGCAATGGCACCACGTAGCGAGAAAATTATGAACTATTAATCATCATCGAAAACATCTATATCGAAGATAGGAACGTTCTATATGGCCAGGGTCCCAAGATTTAGGATATTCAGGAGATTTACTTACACACTAGCGCCACGTATTGAGACAATTCTGAACTTCGGTACATCAATCAAAAGACCTTGACCTGATGAACAACTTTGTCGAGGCCTGAAAGCATCCATTTGGTCGGAATCTAAAGATAATTTAATTTTTGGAAATTTACTTGCAAACTTTCTTAACTAATAGTCACCAATGAAAAAGCTTTTATCTACTGGACCCCTTTGTTGAAGACATTGATTACGAGATATACAAGATAAGTTGGAACCAGTTATATCAAACTTGATACCTAACGTATTTTATTTATGCGGACACAGGAATTTCTGCAGTCAATGCAGTCTGTGTGGTCAAGAGCGAGTTTTTTGAGGAATACACGTTGTCGATTACGTCGATAGGTGCTTCTGCATCAAAATGGTAAGGGAAAATTCACAATACAAAATACAGCAGCGCGGGTGCTAAAAGGTTAAGAAAAAAAATCTTCAGAAACATTTAATTCGCAGAATGTTTAGCTAAGATTGGAAAATTTCACCATGCCACATTTGTACATGGCTTCCACGATTTTGTTGAACTTCTTCCAGACCTCGCAAAAACTTCTATTGCTGAACTACAGATCCCTGACGACTCAGTCGTATTCTAGAAAATACCCATGGAATTTGATGTTCTCTACATTCTTTTACTCCCGAAACGTTTCTTGCAATTATTCACCGAACACAGATAAATTTCTCCTTTAGTTCAATTTGTGGGAAACAGAGCCAATCTGAGTCATTTCACGATTGTTCTCCGCTGCCCCCTTCCACCAATAGAACCATGTGGTTGCGTGGACAATGGCTCCAGTTTCGGCAAATTAAGCGGACAATCACCTGGTGGTTGTCAAGAGAATGACGATGATTAAGAAACAAACGATTATGACAAGGCGAGGCCGAAGAAATGAATGGGACCATTGACCGTGAATGAGCTGGGCGGTGAAAGAGACACGTGACCAGTTCAATCACTCTCCTCTAAGAATGTTGCATTTTTCATTTTCAGCAACCATTGGACGGCTTAATCCGTCACCGCACGCATGGATGGACGGACGGACGAATGGAATCGGAAGACCTTGAACTCCTCTTCCAAGAAATGCGAGGGGAAAAAAGTGCCGAACAAAACTCGGCGATAAAAGCAAGCTTCAAGACGCACCCGGGAAGAGAGTGATGCCCAATTAGAAGCAATTATGTCCCGAAGCGAATTTTCGGCGGCGGAATCTCGAAGGAATCGGCCGGCGGCGACTGGCGTGACCTTCGAAAGGATGCGAACCGAACCGAACCGAATCCGGCCCATGGTGGAGAGCCACGGCGGCAGCAGCAGCAGGCAGATGGGTCTAATAAACGATTAATTTAATTACCCGCCCGCAGATTCATCGCGCAGTTTCCGCACGCCGGCCGGGTTCATAATGCTGTTTGTGGTGGGTTGAGGCTGCTATCATCTTGTCATCTGGCGCGGATTTTGTTTCTGCTGGGTCCGTGGGGGTTTGTGTGTGTGTGTGGTATAAAGCAATGATGGTACAACAAACGATGGAGATGAGTTTTAATTAAGTGGATTGAAGATTTATCCGATAAATATAAGGGAAGGTTTTTTTTTTCTTAAAAGGATTGTGCTGCTCGGAGGAGGTAGACGAAGCTAAGCGATTTTTCGTAAAAGTGTGGAAATCGGTTCTTAAAATGGTCGTTAAGATCAGGTAATGAAAAATGCAGTGGTTTTATTTTGAACACACTTCCAAACGGTGGAATTGAATTTAATTACTAAATAAGGGTCTCTGAAATCGAAAATTGTTCTGAATTCCTTAAGGATAGTGACCTTAAGTCTTCTGGTGGTAACAGTTTCATTTGCATTTGCTCTTTTTTCTAGAGAGATTTCTCAATTTCGCCTTCCTCTTGCATGTGAAACCTTTATTTTTAACTACGCCATAAATCTAGCCAAGCTAGGTTTCAATTTACGGAGTTGAAATTCGTATCTGGTAGAAAAAGCAACCATTTTTCGTGAAGGTCCTTGAATCTTCCTGACTTACAGGTTTCAATTGCAGCCAACACCCAGCAAGAGTATGTAGCTAAATATATCATAAGAATGGAGTCATGCAATTTCATGTTGAAAAGAGAGGAAATTGATTATGCTCTAGCGAGAAAATCTAAGGGTCGTGAACCTCCCAAATTCATATAAATGAATCCTTATCGTAACGGACCAAAACATCCATCCAACCACCCAGCCCCGCATTTTATAGTTCAATTTTCTCCCGATGCACGACATTAGTCGCATCTTCGTAAATAATAAAACAGCTCCAGCCGAGCGCGATGGATTGAATTTCAATGTTATTATCCATCGCATCCTTAACGGCCAAGGTCGTAAAATTCCCCAACCATAAAACAACCAATTAGCAGCAGTATTTCGTTCTCACCACCTCGCGGACCTCGGAGATTGCGCTTCTGCCGCAAGACGGCTCTCGGTTCCCTTTATCGCATCATCTCGAATCGCCGAGTCCGAATCTCATTCGCTTACAAAGTCGCATCAAAAACTGGGAAACAAAATTTGCAGACAACCACAACGAATTTCGCTTCGCTTTTGGCACGTTCAGAGAAGAACATCCTGACCTCTTATTGCGCCGAACCGCAAAAGATCCTGCTGAGGCTGCTAATCCCGAAATATTCTACTCACCTTAATTGCGGGAAGTATCGCCTTGGCGTCCTCCTGTAGCACCAGTTTCTGTCGAGGTTCGCCGCAGCCACCGCTGTTGTTGTTGTTGCTGCTCCCGGATGACCCCGCAGCAGCAGTTCCAGGGGCGTGCCCATCGTTTATCCTGTAATTTGTAGAGGTCGAGATTTTTTGGGAGGAGAATAATTATTACAAATGACATTCAATTTTCCATGCATGTGCGAGTTAGAAGTTTCGAGCTAGAGGCGGGATGGGAACCCAAGAAGGTGTGAATCCGTACCTGCCATCCTTTGTTGCTGGCTTGTTGCCGGACTGAGGTGTTGATTTCGTGCCGGAGACTGAGTTGAGCTCCTTGAGGTTCTCGGCGATCACGCTCTGTTTGCTGGAAATCGCCTGGAGCAGTGACTCATTCGTGTCATTGTTGTTGCTGCTGGAGGGAGGATGATCATCAACACCATCAACGATCCTACTACTGCTGTTGGTGGCATCGTGGCTGCTGGACGTGGACGCACTTTGTATCACGTGAATGAACCGCTCCAGGATGATGCCAAACATGAGCAATCCTATCGAGAGAGCACATTCCTGCACTTCGGAGCGCGCTCCAGGGGCAATCGTTGTGTCTGAAAGAAGAAGAAAAAGAAATCAGTCAAATGGTTAGAAAAGAAAAGAAAAAAGCGAGGAAAATCTCACACCGCCAATGGCTTCCAGGCCAACTCGGTTAATAATGATAATGAAATTCTATTCCAGGAAATTTTGCACTGGCTGGAGCGCAAGACGGGAGCAGCAAAAAAAAACACACATAAAAATGAAACGAATTGACATAATGAAATAATTGGAAGCGTTTTGTGCCTTTTCACGGATTTGGAGCTTGCAACGGATGGACGATCAGAAAGACGATCTGGTCGGGGCGGGTTCGCCGTTGTGCGCTGAGAACGCTTTTGCGCCGAATTTTACCGAGACAACAAAGAGTCTTATTCGAGTTTGGTGGTTCTAAGTTGCGACTACAATTGCAGTCTGTTTGATTGTGGCAAAGTATTAATTCGAAGAAAATCAAATGCAGACATTGGCTCCGAGCGTGGGAATAACGGAATGCATTACCGATTTCAGGTTTTTCGCATAAGGCGCATGACAGCTGCGATATCTATTACCGAATTGCACTAGGAATTATCCGGTGGTCTTTCGACTTCGTGAAAGTGATCAAATTACACGTTATAATTATAATATGTTCTCTTCCTATTTCAAGCTAAGGTCTGTATCCACAATAAACCGGACACCTCAAAACTTATGCAAAACACAAATTGCGCATTAAATTTCAATTGTAGTTGGTTATTTAAGATTCATGGGATCTGACTCAAAACATAGTTATTTGGTATTTGCATAAAATGTTCTTACTCCATCCATTAGGGTTTGTACAGACTCTTCAGATCCAGTGGTAGCCGTCTTTGTTCAAATTTGTTGAAAGTGTTTGGTATTTTTGGTTCCTTGTTTCTTTCCTGAAGCTTCCGCTCCATCAAAGCCCAATATCTCTAGATTAGAAGTAAGTCTGGACCACTAGGCGGATTTGCGGTTTTTGGTACAATATTCACTTGATTTGCTTCGTACCACTCCATCACAATTTTAGCATAATGACATGATGCCAAACCTTGCCAGAACAAAGGTTTTTCTTTGTGGTTTTTGAGTAGGGGAAGCAATCGCGTCTACAGGCACTCTTTCTGGTAAATCTTGTTGATTAAGTCTGTAATGACGGAAGATTTACACTCTCTGCCACACGTGCAAATTGGTATTTTTTGGGAAATTTCTATGCCTTCTTCGTTTTGAAATGCTCAGCTGTAGCATTTCTGGCCATAGCAGAATAGAAAACCAGCACTGGAGGCTACTTGAACATCTTTCAGGACATAAGTTCGGCCATAACAGCCGTGACCGAGATAATTAAGGTGAGACCCAATAAACTAAAAGTCGTTGTGTCCAACCTTAAACAGGCTAACGAAATTGCTGTCTCTCAGTTTTTTACACTGGAGTATTTAGTGTACATCCCAGCTCGAGGTATTGAGATTGAAGGGGTTGTCACCGAAGCGAGTTTGACCCCCGAAATCCTGAAGAAGCAGGGGGTTGGTCGCTTTAAGAACCCTCTGCTTCCTTCAATCAAGATACTTGATTTGCGAAAACTAGGCACAGTATCGATCACGAAGGGTGAAAAGAAGTTTACACCGTCAGACTCGTTTCGCGTAACCTTCTCTGGCTCAGCCCTCCCTCAATACGTCGAGTTGGGAAAACTTCGACTACCTGTGCGGTTGTTTGTACCTCGGGTCATGATCTGCGAAAAGTGCAAGCAGATGGGACATACGACCTCCCATTGCAGCAATACGGCACGCTGCTCTAATTGTGGGGAGAAACACGAGGATGGCGCCTGCGAAGACAACACACCAAAATGCACTTTCTGTAAGGGTACTCCTCCTCATGCTCTCTCATCGTGCCCGGCGTACAAACAACGCGGGAAACAATTAGAATGCTCGCTAAAACAGCGTTCCAGGCAATCTTTCGCCGAAATGGTGAAAAAAGCCTCACCATCACCCGATGCCAATACAAATCCCTTTGCTCCTCTGTCAGATGACGAGTCTGACTTTGATTCGGCTGAAGAGGGAACATCGTTCACTTTTCCGGAAGGTGCTTCAAGGAAGCGAAGACGCGTCCGCCCACGGAAAATTGCTGAAAAAAAGCCCGAGACCAGCTTGCCCATTTCAAAAAAAGGTGGAAAAAAGGAAAAAACAATTCCTTCTGGTTTCCATAGTACTAACTACACCCAGGACTTTCCATCTCTCCTGGGGACATCTAAAACCCCTGAAGCCCCTATTTTAAGAACAGAAGTCCCCTCCTCAAGTGGACTGTTCTCATTTGATGACATTGCCGAAGGCATCTTTAAGTACCTCGAAATTACTGACCCTCTTAAAGGCATTGTTATGGCAATGCTTCCCACAGTGAAAACTTTTTTGAAGCAATTGACAATCAAGTGGCCCCTCCTTGCAGCAATCATTTCCTTCGATGGATAATTTTCCAAATGAGGTCGGGGATTTGATCACTGTTCTTCAGTGGAATTGTCGAAGTCTTATTCCTAAATTGGAATCTTTTAAATATTTAGCTCACAATACCGGTTGTGATGCATTCGCTCTTTGTGAAACATGGCTCTCTTCCGAAATCGATCTTCCTTTTCATGATTTCAATATTATTCGTCTTGATCGTGAGGATTCACGTGGAGGAGGAGTACTTTTGGGGATCAAAAAGTGCTACTCCTTCTATAGAGTGAATTTTCTTCCAATTCCAGGTATTGAAGTTGTCGCATGTCAGGCTGTTATTAAAAATAAAAGCCTTTGCCTAGAGCTGCAATTAACCGAAAACAACTTTCAGATATTTGTTCGGTCCTTCCTTCTCCACGGTTGATCATGAGAGATTTTAACTCTCACGGTACAGGCTGGGGAGAACTGTACGATGACAACCGGTCTTCCCTGATATATGACCTCTGTGACAACTTCAATATGACAGTTCTTAACAATGGAGAAGTAACACGTTTGGCTGGAACATCCTCAGTTGGCAGTAGATTAGACCTCACACTTTATTCGAATTTATTATCGTTGGATTGCACATGGAATGTGATTCAAGATCCCCACGGTAGTGATCACTTGCCCATAAAAATTTCGGTTGCCACCGGGTTCAACCCGTCGAAATCTGTCAACGTCACGTATGATCTTACCCGTCACATCGATTGGACAAAGTTTAGGACAGCAGTAGATAAAGCCATAACGATGGTACAAAGGCTTTCACCGCTAGAAGAATATAACTTCCTCTCCAACCTGATCTTAGACAGCGCGCTTCAAGCTCAAACTCGACCAGTTCCAGGGACGTCATTTCGCAGGAAACCTCCTTCTCCATGGTGGGATCAGCAATGCACCGAGCTTTACCGTAAAAAGTCCGACGCGTTTAAAGTTTTCCGTAGACGTAGAACACCTGAGCACTTCGAAGTATACACGGCTCTCGAACGCGAACTTAAGAGCCTCATCAAGGCCAAGAAACGCGGATAATGGCGAAGATTCGTGGACGGGCTATCGCGCGAGACGTCGATGAGTACTCTTTGGAACACGGCGCGAAGATTGCGTAACCGAACTACGAACAACGAGAGCGAGGAGTACTCAGACCAATGGATCCTCAAGTTCGCGCGAAAAGTTTGTCCAGATTCTGTGCCGGCACGGATCATTCCTCGCGAAACCGAGAATCCGATAGATGAGATCAGCCAACCTTTTTCAATGGTAGAACTCTCTCTCGCGCTCCTTTCGTGTGGCAATACGGCTCCAGGAGCTGATAGAATCAAGTTCAACTTGCTTAAGAACCTTCCAGACGTCGCGAAGAGGTGCATGTTGAACTTGTTTAATCAGTTTTTGGAGCTCAACATTGTACCGGATGATTGGAGGCGAGTGAGAGTTATCGCCATTCAAAAACCTGGCAAACCCGCGTCCGACCACAACTCCTATCGACCCATCGCGATGTTATCCTGCATTCGAAAGTTGTTGGAGAAAATGATTCTCTTGCGTCTGGACAAATGGGTTGAGACGAACAACCTGCTTTCAGATACTCAATATGGTTTCCGTAGGGGTAAGGGAACGAACGACTGTCTCGCGTTGCTTTCCACAGATATTCAGTTAGCTTTTGCTAAAAAAGAGCAAATGGCTTCTGTATTCTTGGACATAAAGGGGGCTTTTGATTCAGTATCTGTTGAAGTTCTTTCAGATATACTCCACGCTTGTGGCTTTTCACCATTAATGAATAATTTTTTGTACAATTTGCTGTCAGAGAAACATATGAGCTTCTCTCATGGAACCTCTACAGCTTCACGATTTAGTTACATGGGTCTCCCCCAGGGATCATGTTTAAGCCCCCTTTTGTATAATATTTATGTCAAATACATTGACGGTTGTCTAAGTGACAACTGTACGTTGATACAACTTGCAGATGACGGCGTAGTGTCTGTCACGGGACCCAATGGGGTCGATCTGCAAGGACCCTTACAGGATACCTTAGACAAATTTTCTACTTGGGCTCTAGAGCTAGGTATCGAATTCTCTACGGAGAAAACTGAGTTGGTAGTTTTTTCTAGGAAGCATAACCCTGCACAACCGAAGCTTCAAATTTGGGGTAAGCCGATAACTCATTCTATGTCATTTAAATATCTTGGGGTCTGGTTCGATTCAAAGTGCACCTGGAGATCCCATATTGAGTATCTGAAGCGAAAGTGCCAGCAAAGGGTCAATTTTCTCTGCACAATTACCGGGACCTGGTGGGGAGCTCATCCACAAGATCTTCTAACGTTGTATCGGACAACGATTTTGTCGGTTATGGAATATGGTAGTTTTTGTTTTCAGTCAGCGGCTCGGTCGCACTCTATTAAACTGGAACGTATTCAGTATCGGTGTCTTCGTATCGCGTTAGGTTGCATGCACTCGACTCACACCATGAGTCTTGAAGTGCTGGCTGGCACACCATGAGTCTTGAAGAGCTGGATTTATCCATGAAGCAAGAGCTTCATGGAATCCCAGAGCATCATCGTCCTATGATTGCTCCGGTAATATTTGCTGCAAAGTTTGGCCAAGTTAATTCCACTAAATCGTTCTTCACTGACGGATCATTGATAGAGGAGTCAGCAGGCTTTGGTATATTTAACGAAATTTATAGCGCCAATCGTAAACTTCAAGCTCCTTGTTCCGTATATGTCGCTGAATTAGCGGCAATACACTTTACGCTAGAAATTATTGCCTCATTAACACCGGATCAGTACTTCATTTTCACGGATAGTCTCATGAAAATACAGGAGCTTCTAACTGCTTTATCTTCGCGTTATTTTATCATCACCTTTGTATGGGTCCCATCTCATTGTTCAATTCCGGGCAATGAGAAAGCGGACTCGCTTGCAAAGGTGGGCGCTATGGAAGGCAATATTTATGATCGACAAATCGCCTTTAATGATTTTTTTTACTATTTTTCGTCAACAGTCACTCGTCAGCTGGCAGTATAAATGGAGTAAAGGAGATTTGGGGCGATGGCAACATTCTATCATCCCAAAGGTGTCGAAGATATCCTGGTTTAGGGGGATGGATGTGGGTCGAGACTTCATTCGTGTCATGTCTCGCCTCATGTCCAATCATTATTCTTTGAACGCTCATTTATACCGGGTTGGGCTGAGCGACAGCAATCTCTGCGAGTGTAGACAAGGCTATCAGGACGCAGATCACGTTGTTTGGTCTTGTGCTGAGCATTGTGGAGTCAGATCGGAGCTTTATGATTCCCTTCGGGCTCGAGGTAGATATTAATAAAATTTTGTAATTTTCAATTGATTTTCATGCACATAATTGGAGCATTGAAAAAGATTGAAAATTACTATCGAAAAAAAATTACACGAGCTGAAAATTACACAGGACTTTATTTCTACTCGAAATGAAAACACCTCGTGTAATTTTCAACTTAAGTGAGTTAATCCATTATTGGTTTGAAATAAAATTCACTTTGCAAATAACTAATTGCTCATATCTTGTATACTGTTACTCGAGATCATATTGGGAAACCAAATTCCAGTGGATCGAGAACCCGCATACAAACCACCATTTAGTAATTGAATTTGGTCACGCAAACTTCATTTTCTCCGCGGCATTACCTCATTCTTGCTGATTTCCCTTTTGATTATCAAATTAACATTTTAATTCTTGTGAAGACAGCAGCTGTTTCACAATAATATTAGACTTTTATTATCACACTGATGTATGAAGCAGATTTACTTTTTATTTGACAACAATTATTATGTAGCATCTGCGCTGCAATTTCTGCTTACTCTATTTGGTGTTGTTGAACGAATGACAGCTAATAGAAAGATGTAACAAAAGAAGCGGTGCCATGGTGTATCGATTTTAGTGAACAAACATTTGGATTTACACGTTCATGTAAACTTCAATTTTTATAAATTGAAAATGCAGAGAGCTTTAATTTATTTTTTTCATTACGACTGAAACCTACTTTGCATTGCATATTTCTATGATAATGCATGTGCTTTTAAATATTTTCGAATGCTCAGTTGATGTGCATGAATTTCAATTGCAAGTTCAACCACTTTAAGGGATTACATTAATGTATTTTTCAAACTGCTCCGGTTTACATCAAGTGTAACTTTCATATTTTTTTGCTGTGTATGGATATATTTTCCACACTAGCATGGCCTCGTTTATTTCATGAAACGCTTTGTCGATGATCAGTGAAAACAAAAACAGAACAATTGACGGCAGAATTTCAACAGTGGGCAACAGCGTTGCGGCAATCCGGGGGTATCAACTCGATGTGAATGTTGGTGATGATTGTACGAAGACCCAACGGTTGCTTCGACTGTCGAGGCACTGAACGGGACGGCGAAATTTGTTCTGATCAATTTGCCAGCCGGTTGCATACATTTGCATGGCTTCGTTTGTACCATAAAGCGCTTTGTGGATCAAGATGGGCAAAATCACCTTTTCTGAACCATGTGGATTTCTCAAGATATGATAGCAAAAACTGCAATTGCATTTTTTGCCACCTTTTCAACTTTTGGGTGTAATGGATAGAGTTAAGCGAAAAGTTCGAAAATTTTATTCAAAATACCGAATAACTATGTTTTGACTTCGTAAATTATTAAATCAAATCCCATGAATCTGAAATACACAACTACAATTGAAATATAATGCAAAATTTGTGTTTTACTTAAGTTTTGAGGTGTCCCGATTATTGTGGATACAGACCTTAGGCACTTTTAAGAGACCCTTTCCACATAGCGTTTAGTTTATCGAAGAAATAGCAAATGCAAACCAAACTTTAGAGAATATTGAAAGATTCCTAAGATGCCTTGCAAATAGTTGAAAATAACTCTAATATGTGTACTGTAAATATTAACTTCGACACAGTTGGATTCATTTGCCGATACCTCGTTTCAGAAATAGTTCATTATTTCTTCTTCTCGGATAGTCCCTGTTCTTTTGAGGTCCTCTGATCGATGAAAACAGTGAGGCACTCATCTTCCTTTCTTTCAACAATAAGCTAGTAGATGTGTGCGTTGGTCGAATAACATTCAGTTATTATACCATGAGCAAACAAGGTATTTTGGTTATTCATTCCATAAAACAAATGGATGAACAATAACATAAGTTGTCACGAAAATGAAAAGTGTACTTTTAGTCATTTCCCCGAGTTTGAAAGTAAGAAGTCTAAGAGTAAATTACGGCCTAACCCGCCAGTATCACGCCTGATGTTAGTGCCTTTATATAAACGTTCTACGACATGGCAGTGAAAAAATGAGTAGTATATGTGATACTTTCACTACTGGTCAAATTCTTGGTCTAACATGCATGTTTATAGCATGCGATAAGCCCTCTCACCGTCGACAAGGTGAAAAATTTGACCCGCGAGAGGAACTTGGAAGCTGTTTAAAGTCTTCGAGTACGTATGTTTTGTCGTCCATTTTGATACAAGAAAATGTTTGCAAAAGATTGGTGTAAAGCTCCTTAGCACGACTTTTTGCAGTGAAATTTTGCTTGTCATCACGGTTGGGCACCTCTTTCACTTGGTAGGCCTTCAGTCCTTGCCTCTGCTTCACTTTTTGTACATATAATTTTGACTTCCCAACTTTGCGAGCCACATTTCGAACCGAAAGATTGGGATTTTTCTCAATAATGGCTACCACCTTCTTGTCCATTTGTCGGGAGCATGCTTTTCGATTTCTTCCACTTCCATCTTTCCGATCCACAGTCAAGCCCTGGTCAAATGATTTGCAAACACAACACACGGTACTTTTCGGTAGTTTTAGTTTCTTGGCAAGATCCCGTACCGATAAATTCGATTTTTTCTGCCGTTCGTACAAAATTCATTTGCACACTTCCACTTGATTGGACGCCATTTTACTGAATGTAACAAGAATGTAAACATGTTGTACCACGAAATAAAGTGGAGAGCTTCAGTAGTTGTCATGTAAGTGAAACTTTGCAGCGACCCGTGAAATAAATCAAAATCTACACTGAAAAAAAATTGTCCGAAATTTTACGTTGACAGGTTTAACATTATCATCAGCATCATCATCATTCAACCTCTTTGCAACATCGCCATGAGACATATCTGGATTTTCCACCTTTTTGTGCAAAATTAGTTCGCGCACGCTTTCTTGATTCGACCAACCATTTTACAGAATAAAAGTGACTGTGGCAAAACGAGTGCTCTATCATTGCACACATATATTCATATAGTGGTTATAGTTTCTTCCATAAATGGTCCACTAAACAATCAACATTACAGCTGCATCTTTTCTTCACTCACAAGAAACTCAGATCATGTTTTGAAGAGACAATGCTACCAACTAATTTCCAGTCAAATGTACTGCCTGGCTAGTCATTCCAATAACTGTATAGGTTGTTTCAGCTTCATACTGTTCAGCGGTTCACTTTACCAGAATTAATTC
This sequence comes from Aedes koreicus, assembly GCA_024533555.2. NCBI lineage: Eukaryota > Metazoa > Arthropoda > Insecta > Diptera > Culicidae > Aedes > Aedes koreicus. Next base: position 652,567 of record JAHHFK020003765.1, read on the forward strand.
GTAAATATAGCCCAAACAATGCAATTTTTTCGCACATTACAGTTAACGACCCACCATAACGCAATACTTACTTCAGACAGCGATTCAAAATTGCACAGTTAAAGAGTGACATAAGTTTGAATGCTATCATAAATCCGAAGGCACAACTGTTTTAATGCTTTAGCAGTAACTTTATCGCCACCACCAAATCCACCACAAAACAATAGAATAGGCCTCGTCTCACACCTCGGCCGCCAGAGTGAGTCAGCATCTTTTGTTACACCGAAAGGCCGTACGGAATGACAGATTCCGCGCGCCGTTTTGAACGTGACTTTTCGACTTTTAGCATTTCCTCACACTTGCACCGCGCGCCACGAGTGAGTCGCTGTCTAGTCATCGTCATCATTAAATGGTTCCTTTGTACACACTCACAATACCGAACCCGTCTCCGAAATTAAAAATATCAGCGAAGCAGTTGTTCCAGAGACGTCTTGTCTGCCACGGTTGTTGTGAAATAATTATGCCCCCAAGGCCAACTAGATACAACGACGCTGCAAATCCTGGGACATTTGTTGTTTCAAATTACCGCCATGTGTCGAGAGTCCGTTGTAATTTTCGCAAACATTGCAAGCAGCGCGGCAATTATCAGTGTCTACATTTTAACAACCATTGGCGGCAATTTATTCTCCCAGGAGAATCGGATTTTCCCTCCTTTCTCAACACGAATGGCATTCCTCGGAAAGAAGTGCGCTGCCAATGTAAGTAGCCGATTGGTGTCACTGTGCCAGACACGTCGATAGAATAACAATCAATCGAAGAATTATTTAAGGGCACCTCTCCGTCTCTCGTGGCTCAATCGTCGAAATCCCAGCAGGCGGCAGTGGTGCGCCTCGGTGCTAATCAAACACGGCACGAAAAGAGAAAAAGTCAAAGATCGAGGCATGCTCTGACACCCGCCCTGCAGGCTCCCCACGCGCCTAGGTCGTTTCCATAGTTTTAGAAAATGGAATTGCTTGCATTTACAGGCCCAGCATATCGATTTCGAATTCAATTTTCACCCTTTCTCTTTCGTCGTCGGAACGTGTCTTGCGGAATCATTTGCCGGACTTACCTACTACTTGGTATTTGTCTTTAGACTGTTGTTCCGAGTTCAATTGGATGTTGTTTACGCTTTTACTTCTGTTCGAAAGGATAAATTGGAGGTTATGTTTTGCACCCTAATATGGGGAGGATGGGATCGGGAAGGCAGCCGTGTTGAACCCGCGGGGGTTCGCGCATTCGGTTTTCAATTGGCGGCAATTTGCCACTGGTCGGGTGGGGGCCACCAAAAAATCAAAGGGAAAATTGGGTGGATTTTTAAAAAAAAGTGGGGGGCGGGGAGAAGGGTTTGCTTCGTGGTTGGAAAGGAGGGTTTTTGGTGTGGGGGGGGGGGGGGGGGGACAAAAAAAAAATAACAGCCCCAATGGGTTGTTCGAAATGATAACGTAGGACTACGACTAAGTGTAAGCCATTTTAATTGTACAATGCAATATTCGTTGAATTAATGTACTTTTATAACAACACCACATTAATCATATCATCAATTGATTTCTTTCGGTGTTAGTGATTATTAGTCTATTTTGCGTTAATTCAAAATGAAATTCTTTTTGAGTTCCTGTTCTTGTTATTGTTGTTTTAAGATCAGAAAAATTAACTCTTAATTAACTCTTAGTTCTTAATTAACAGAAAAGTTAATTATAACATTGGTGGTCCACAAAAGTGTCTTTTTTGGTTTTTGGTATTTTCAGTTCTGAATTAAGAACGGTGTTGATGTTGGAAAAGGATACTGTGATGTTGAGTGTCCAAATCAGAACGATAATATCTTACTGTTGCCACATCATCGGTGCCTGTAAAATAAAATATTCAACACACCACTGTTTAAAATTGATCCAAATAATGTTCGATAAATTGGAAAGCTCAACAAGCACTTGATTGACATTGTATCCATACGTCGAGTTGAAGACCCTTCTCCAGGAATTCCGCCAGTAGTTGATGACGAATTACCTTTGGCCGATTTCATTTTAGTCCGATAACACTTAGCTCGCTCCGCGGTCGTCTTTGGTTGTTTCGATGGAGCGCAAGATGTTTTATCTTGCACTTCCGGGAATTGCGCTTGTATATAATAGCCAAATGTTGCGACATTTCAATGATTTGCAAAATTCTCAATAAATATTTCCAAGAAGTACTCAATGCAACGCGAAACAAAATTTCACTGAATGAAGATAATAGAGAATGTTTTATTCTGTCAATATATTGATATTGGATTTTGAAGTTGGGGAGAGGGGGAGGGGAAAAAAAAAAAAATAAATTCTTTCTTACTTTTTTTTCCTTGTAGATCTTTTGTGTTTTTTTTGTTATAATTAGTTTTGCGGCGGTTTTTGATCGGCAAAACAGAATAAAAAATGTAGAAAATTTTACTTTGGGTTGGTTTGGGGTGTATTGTGGGGTGGTTTTAATATGTAATAAAAGAAAGAGGTAGGGAAGGGGGGGGAAAAGCTAAACGAACTCTTTAAAATATTAAAAGTGTAAAGGTTTTGTGTGTTTATGTTTTGGTCGTGGGGGGGTGGGGGTTGGGGACACCGGGGAGGGGGAAAGGAAAAAAGAAAATTCCTCATTTTACAATACAGGGTGCGGCAGAAAATAATGCGAAAATTTGTTCAATTTCTTTCAAATCCCATTTTCAACTAATTCAAGCAATAATATCAACATTCTCGAGTGCAGTTATCTTCATAAAGTCCCTTTAAACAAATTTATTCAATGTGTCCTCCATTTTTATTAATAACATCCTCGAGCCGACGCCGGAAGCCAGAGCATGCCTTTCGGACGTAGTCCTCCGACATTGACTGCCATGTGCGTGTTATGGTTGACTTCAGGGTTTTCACACTAGGGTGTGATGTTTTGCAGGCTCGTGCTTCAACATATGCCCAAATCGAATAATCCAACGGATTAAGATCTGGACTGCTAGGGGGCCACAAATCCTTCGGCCAAAACTTCATGTTATCGATCAACCATTGTTGGGTTCGATTGGACGTGTGACACGGCGCTCCATCCTGCTGTAGGAAAACGTATTGGTCCTTGGAGAAGTTGGCCTTCATCCAGGGAAGCATTTGGTCCTTTAAAATACCGGTATACACTTCGGTATTGATTTTAACTCCAACATCAATGAAAACAGGCGGCATTTTCAAACCGTTGGACGCCACCAAGCCAAACATCATGACACCAGCCGGATGTTTGGTTTGAAATTTGAATTTCAGTTTTTCCGGAAAGTTCTCCATTTTCTGCGGTGAAATGAACAGGTCCGTGCGGCTGTTGGCCACAGCATCGAAGCTGAAAAGCTTTTCGTCGGAGAACAGGATTATCATTTTTCCTTCTTGAACAAAGAAAGCAATCTCTTGGAACGAGTCACTCGTAGTTTCCTTTCTCTTTCGGCTTCTTTTGGGCGAGCAACAAAGTGATCACCAGGATCACTTCTTTCGCGAACATTTTGACGAATTTGCAATAAAACAAATAGAATGTTTGGATGCAGCACTCGAAAGTAAGCATGAACAAATACACTTTCTACAGAAATTAGTCACTAGCTACACGAATTAACCCAATACTCATGTTTGAACATTTTCGCATTATTTTCTGCCGCACCCTGTACATATGTTTGTTTTTAGTTTTGTACACTATTTGAAATTTATTTTTTCAAAATTTTATGAAGATTGGATGAAAATATGGGTCCTGTTTTTTAAACTCCCATATAAAATGTATGGAGAATCGGAAAAAAAAACTTCAACAAAGTTTTCAAATGTCAGCACACATGCGCACATACACCACAATAGGCTTATTTTAAAGATTTTTTGCCAGCTTTTCGAAAATCATGGTTTCAACTTGCGCAAACTTACGCAAATACGGTTCAGAGACCTGGAATATCTGGAAAACTCACAAGATTGGTGAATACATAAATTTTACGAGTGACGTAATCCTTACAAGCTGTAAATATTTTGAACTTAAATTTACACTTGCTTCCGTTTATTTGGATGTATTCTTAAATCATCATTCGAAATTGCACATTCAAGTGCATCCAAATTTAGAAGCATGCCAGTTCGTAGTGGAATTCAAATCCTTCGTAGCATGTCAGGGAAGCACCGGCATCGCCAAAGAAACAAAACAAACTAAATTTGTCAACACTGTCTGACACTCGGTTGTGAATAATACGTCATACATGCCCACAAGGATGCTTATTTTCTGGCCATCTAAATCATTGAACGGGTTATTTTTTTTGCATAATCACGAAGTCCGAAAATCGATTTTTACTGTGCATTTACGTGCATTGAGAAATCACTCGAAAATCATTATTTCTAAAAATTGAAGTACTCTTTCCATAGTTAATGATTCGTCCGTGCCATTGGCGGATAAAGTTAATATGATATTTAAGAATAGATTTTTGAATCTAAATTAATCTAAATTAATTATGATCAAAAGTAGGCAAAGCAATGCATTTAAAATTGCATGAACGATAGGTGTATTTAAAAAATCTAATTTTGTGTATCATAACTAACATTTACGTCATGGCATGTAAACTTTCAATTTTAACTGTCATGTAATTTTCAGAATAGACATACATTTATGTCCATTGGGCCAATCTCTTTATGTGCATCCAAGTCGACTTAAATTTACATGACTTTTTCTAAGTGTGTATATCTTAGAAAAACGACTTTTCCCAGGCCTGGAAGGCCGTGTGTCATATACAACGAACCCAGCTCGATGAACTTGCCTGTGTGTGTTTCTACACACTACCAAAATGTCATGTAAATTTCTGTCCCCAGAGACCGACACATGCAAGCGTCCTTTAGCACATAAGAATGAGTTGAAAGAGATGAGAAAATAAGTTCAATCAAACACATATTTCGTCGAATTGCGTATGTGTCAGTTTCATGAGACATAATTTTATATGAAATCTTTCTTGACGTTCCCCGGCTTTTTGCAAACATGAATTAAGTCTCGTGTAAAATTCATTATTTCTAAGTGTGTAGTGTATGTGTGGAACGAAATTTCTAACACTGTTTTCAAAGCAACTACTGAACCGATTTGAATGAAACAACCACCCAATGAAAGGTACTGTGGTCCCCTACGAGTTTTATTGAAATTGTTTGACTGGTTTCGAAGATGGGAAGTGGCCAATTTCTGACTTAGATCAAAGCCCATCATGTGACACCTCAAATTATATGAGAATTCGAAAATAAATCCAATGGTGATGATATCAAAAGTCCAGATCCACATTGACAATATCCGGGTTGATGTTCCGGCTACTCGCGGGAAAGTGGCCAGATTTGGACTTGGATCAAAAACCCATCATGCGACACATCAAATAACATGAGATCTGAAACATAAGTGCAATGGTGATGTTATTAAGTTTAAAGGGCTACAATGACCTCATCCGGGTTCGTATTCCTAGCACTTCCAGGGAATAAGGGTAAGACCACACGATACGAGGATAAATTTACATGTAATGTGAGAGCGAGTTCATTTTAGTTACCCCTTTTGCGATTTAGGCTAGTCGCTGCACGGTCCTCCGGATCATCCAGAATATCTGAAGAGTTGTGTATCAAATTCGTTTTAGAGTGACGCGATTTTTACCATAAAGTTCTGTCCAGTTGGAATCCGGAATCACTTATTGTGTTGCAGCAGCACGGAAAGTGACCGCTCAATGAATTCTTTTACAGCGGTTTATTGACCTAAGCGCCCACTTTCTGTGGTATAACTTTCACGGTGTTTCGTGCAGTGAGTCAAAAGTTATTCCAGATGGAAGCCGAGAGAAGAGAAAAAAATCTGTACACCCACGTTGATAATCCAACGTGGTCCGCAATAAAAATCGCAAAAACGTTGAAAATCGCCGAATCAGCCGTGTATGATGTGCTCAAAAGTTTCAGGGAGCGAAAGAGCGTGGATCGAGTACCTCAAGGTAAGCGTCGTAGTGGAACATATGACCGCAAGCTGAACCAGAAGGTGTTGAGAACCGTCAGAGCAAACCCTGGACTATCAGATAATGAAATCGCACAAAAATACGCTGCTGCTCGCAGTACCGTTCGAAGAATTCGTTTGCGAGCAGGATATCGTTGAAGCAAACTTTCGTCACCAAAACTCGAGTTCGGAAATTGTACCAGCAGGTTTTGACGAAGTACCAAGGATGCCTGCTCATCGACGATGAAATCTACGTCAAAATGGATTTTGGACAGCTTCCTGGCCAAAAATTCTACATGGCGACGGCAATAGGAGATGTTCCTGCGAAGTTTAATTTTGCTTTTATGGACAAATTTTCCAAACTGATGATTCGGCAAGGGATATGCAGCTGTGGAGCAAAGACCAAAGTGTTAGTGACGAATAAGACGATGGATTAGAAGCTAGAAGAATGCCTCAAAAACCGCGTACTACCTTTCATTAAAGCCCATAAAGGTCCCGTGAAGTTTTGGCCAGATTTGGCGAGTTGCCACTACAGCCGGGAAGTCATCTAGTGGTACCGCGATAATAACGTAGATATCAGCGATAAAAACATAAATCCACCCAACTGCCCGCAGTTCCGGCCCATCGAGAGATTTTGGGCAATAATGAAGCGGAAGCTTAAGAAAAGTGGAAAACGGCTCAGAACTTGACTCAGATGACCAAAATGTGGAACAAATGTGCCAAGGAAGTTGACTCCGGAGGTGTGCAGCGTTTGATGGGAGGAATAAAGAAAAAAATGCAAAGTTTCATTAGAAACGAAGAGAAATGATTCGTATTGATATTTATTTTTCCTTAAAGAACAGTGAATTACCTTTGTTTTGATGTATTAAACTTATTTGTACGTCAATCCGTTACCGAGATTCAGATGATTTTATTATTCCGGATCCTAAATGGACATAGCTTTACATTTTGATAAAGAAAAAATATAGTTTGCTTGGGAAACCGACTGCTGATTCAAGGCTCAAGATGCCAAAGGCGAATCGATCCTACGTTCCAGCATCTTGGAAAAATGCACTGGCACTTCGCATTATTGCAGTGGTAGATCTAAGTTATTGTTGTCATTCCAAATTCAAATTCATTTTAAACCATGTTTTTTGCGTCACAGAAAGCATGCTGATGAAGTTTTGATATTGTTTATCTTCCAGAAGCTGATATTTCAAACCCGAAAATGCGATCTCATTAAGCTGATTCAAATGGTACATAACACTCAGCCCTTCATGCCTCGGATCAAAAGTCGGTTTTCCAAGCGATTTGTATACCCTTCTTTTTAAGATCATTACAATCATTATAATGACTTCACGTAAAATCGTCTAAATTTTCTTAGTTGAAATTTACAACTAAACTGTAGTCGCCAGCCAGAATAATATAAACTGGACATTTCTATAATTGATTTGCATAACAAGATTCATTTTTACTATAACTCATTATTTTTCAATTTCTTTCATCATAAAAAAAATTTAAATCGATTTAGTGGTTCAAAAGTAATAATTATTCCAAAAATATATATTTTCTAAAATTTCGTTTTTTGGACCACCCTACCCAAAATGGGTAACCCTAATGACAAAATGAAAAATTGGAATCATATATTTTTCACAAAGGAACAAATTTACCAAATATTGCGAACTTTTATGAACCACTGCATCTATTTGGTATGGAAATGCTGATTTATCAAATTTTACGGATGTTTCGGAGCTTCCGGAAGACCACTAAATGGCCGCTCAGAGCCATACATTGTTCTCCACATCGCTTTACTTCATACATTTTATTTACAAATGGTTCTGAAAAAAAAATTATTGCTTTCGGACGAGACTAATGACTAATCGGATGTTCCGGATATTCCAGGGGACCATTAGGTGGCCATATCTCGGAAATGTTACTTAATATGACAATTTAGATAGCATATTTGAAATCAGTGGCCCAAAATTACTTGAAAACAGATAACTTAGCTATGTAAAATCCATTTTTAGAATTTTTTTCCGCCTTTTGTACGGAATGGAATCACTGTGCGCCACTTTTTAGCAACAACCAACTAAACCATCGCCTGTTTAGCCAAAGGCTGCTCGAAAATGTGCCCTCCACAGTGCTAACTGACCTAAACCTAATAATGAACTAACCTAATCTACTTAATCCACTATGTGAAACTAGGAATTACAATATGTGTACACATGGTCGGTCAGCTGTTAATAATATTTTGTTTGTTGGTTGTCCAACGTGCTTGGACATTGACTCCGAGACGCGACGTTTAAAATAATTCCATATTACGCCGGTGCGTGGTAATGTAAATTTTGATGAGCGCAAGAGAATCTTCAGTCAAACATACTCTTCAGTTGGGAAAATTGATTTGTTGGTCCGGAAAGGACGGTTTTCTGTTGTTGACGAGGGGGATATGGTTCGCGATTGAACATAGACTTCTTGTCGGTCTTCTTGTGAAGCAGACCGGCCTGAAAAGGATAACACCTTGTGAAATGGCCACACAGGAGAGAAGTTTCATCAGCTCCTCGTTGTTGCGGATGGCCAGCTGCTTGTGACGTGGAATGATTCTGGTCTACTTGTTGTCGAGGGCAGCATTTCCTGCCAACTCGAGGTATTCCATCGCCACATCGAGGTATACGGGGGCACCAACGCGCTCGGTGTAGTGCCCTTGCAGAGCAGACGGTGAATGCGACCGAGTGGGAACTGATGCATAGGAGACGTTCCTTACTTTAATTTGCAGCCTGTGATAGGAGAATACTGTGCATTTAGTAAATTTACTCTGAAATATCGTCATTATAAGACATCAACTTATATTTGCATAATTTTAAATAGTTTAATGTTGAAAATCAATATTTTTTATTGTTGGAATCGACACGTAGAAATATTTCCGATCGATTGGGGCAAAGATTTAGCAAATGTTTGGAGAAACAACTGAAATATTAACGCTCAAAACCTGACCGCATTTCGTGACGGTCGCAACTGATATTTTTTAAATTGTACCCCAGTATAGAAAACAAAGACGTAGTCCTACGTCAAAATATACTCAAATAAACGATGAAGGGAGCCTATGTATCAATGTCAACAAGTAAGCCCGGAAAGCAGTACGAAGGTGCCGTTTTTCGGGGGATGGGGGTGGGAAGGGAAAGGAGGGTGCCTCGCCGATCTGTGGCTAAGTGGATTGTAAATTGGCACTGAAAGTTAAATTAATCCTCTGTTCATAGGGCAACTCAACATCTGAGATGTTGCAAGATGCGCTCCCCTGGCGCCATTGCGAGTCGCCGTTTTGTGCGCATCGTTTGAACGATCGGATGCGCTCTACGATTCAAGGACTGGATGCCGATCCATATCATCAATAACGATCGCATGCACGTTCGCTTTGCAAAAATAAAAAGTGAAATCATTAAAATCCACCCAAAGACCCGGCCCATCAGCTCGCCGAGCTGCTGGAGATAATTATTTTGGTTTTCTGCGAACGAAATAATAAGAAAAATGCTGTAATCTGAGCAAAAGTGGGAAATTGAACTGCTCGTTTATAACGGGGTAGCGAAATGAAAGGGAAATCACTGAACAGCAGTTGTTATGAAAATGAAAATGATGAAAATTGAAAGGTGAGCTCCACAACTCGGCACAGGTCTGAGGTAGTTTCAACGAGGGCCGATGCAACTGACTTGCCAATTTACGATAATTGTAAAACAAAGCAGATCAGACAAAACAGAGCGATTCGCGCTGTACGCTGAAGATTGAGTTGAACCTGGTCATTGCCATTATCCACCACGTTGCTACGTATATGCGTTCAGGTAATTATGGGTCGGGGCACTCATCTACCTTACAAAAAAAAAGAACCAGCACTTGTCTAGGGATCGCAAAAAATAGGGAGAAGATCTTAAGTAGTCTTTATACACGCTTTGTAACAAGAGGATTAAAATGTTAAAGAGTATCAACAACATTTTCGTAGCTTCTTGTTTCTGCTCTTTGTGTAAAACAACATGCTCTCGGTATAAGAGTTACGCCGGTTGATAAAAGTCGGGATTGAGTATTTTTCTTTTCCCGGCTTCCAGTTTTTCGACGTTTACAATCCAGAACACAGTACGGGTTGGTGTGCGCCTTCCCAGAGCATAGAAGCGCATAGAACAACAAACAACATTGCCCAGGCCAGAGCTAGGGAAAACCATGTATAGTCATGAAAGAAAGCGCTAAAAACTCTCAACAACAAAGTATGCGAGTAAGATTTGGTGTTTATTTACTTGCTCCTCCTCGGCTCGTTCCTCCTTCCATTCGTTCGGTCGTCGGTTTGTTTATATTGCTTTCAACGCGCTCGGATCTGCCAGAACCGAATGCAGTGTGAGGCTGCTCTTGATCTTGGACTGCTTTCAACCTATTCGTCGTTCCGTTTCGTCATTAATAAATTATGTGAAATTATAAAATGTACAAATAAACAGATTTTTGGGGCTCCATCCGCAGCTTCCACAGACGGATTGTGTGTAGTGAAATGGCTGAAGGCGTCAACTTGGAATGGTAGAGGGACGGGAAGTTTCAAGACAGACGCTTGCTCCGAAATTAAATTCTGAACTCTATATGCAGTCACCCCAGTATGGTGGGTCAGCTTGAAACTATTATGCGTGTTAATCACTGCCTCATTTGTGGGTGAAATATTTTAGAATTGTGGATAATTAGGTAAAGTTGAGTGATGGTTATTCTTCGATCACACCCCATTTTCAAAAATCTTAATACAATTGGAAAACTCTAGTTTGGGCCCTCCCTTAGCTCAATTAAAAATGGTGCAGCTACGAAGTAACAATATGCTGGAAGGGGCTGAGTTTGATGCCCGGTCTGCTCTAGGAATTTTTCGTCAAGGCAAACTTCTCGGCTGCCTGGGCATGGGGTATGACTATATTTGCAACAAAAGCACACAGTTTGAAAGAAATATTGAATTTTCTGCGTTATCTTATGCACATTAAAGGAATGCCAGATTTGGCATAAATCTAGAGTGCCAGCCAAAACCGACTTTTCGAATTTCAAAAAACAGTAGCGCTCAAAAGTTTTGTCTCCCCACAAGAAGTCTCCATGCAAAATTTGAGCTCAATCGGACTTCGTTAAGTGACTTTTTTGACCCATCAAAAATTTCCCACCTTGCACGTTGCGCGCCTCTTCTTCTTGTACCTGTCGCTTCGTTTTCGAGAACCATTTTCACAGGGCTGTCGTCCGACATTCTTACGACATGCCCAGCCCATCGTAGTCGACCGATTTTTGAGATGTGTACGATGGGAGGTTCTTCCAGCAACTGGTGCGATTCGTGGTTCATTCGCCTCCTCCACGTTCCGTCTTCCATCTGCACTCCACCGTAAATCGTACGCAACACCTTCTGTTCAAAGACTACTAGCAACTCCACTAGCAATGTCCATGTTTCGTGGCCGTAGAGAACTACCGGTCTAATTAATGTCTTGTACATGGTCAACTTTATGGTTCGGCGAACTCTGTTCGATCTTAGCGTCCTTCGGAGTCCAAAGTAGGCACGATTGCCAGCCATAATGCGCCTTTGTATCTCTCTGCTGGTGTCGTTATCGGCGGTCATCAATGAGCCCAGATACACGAATTCGTCTACTATTTCGATTTCATCACCGTCGATGGTAGGAGGCTAACATTGTGAACTCGTGGTAGGAGGCTAACATTGGCTTCTTGTGAGCCTCTTCCCTTCATGTGTTTTGTTTTCAACGCATTAATCACAAGCACAATCCTACCAGCTTCAGCGTTAAGTCTGATGTACGTTTCCGCCATCGTCTCAAAGTTACGTGCTACGATATCAACGTCGTCGGCGAAACCAAAAAGTTGGACAGACTTCCTGAAGATCGTACCACTCGTGTCTATCCCAGCACTTCGAATCACACCTTCCAGTGCAATGTTAAACAACAAACACGACAATCCATCACCTTGCCGTAAACCGCTCCGAGATTCGAAGAGACTCGAGAGCGTCCCTGATACTCGGACGACACACATTACTCGATCCATCGTTGCTTTGATCAACCGCGTGAGTTTTCCGGGAATCCATTACATTACAGGTTTCATTTTTATTGTATTAACATTTGATCAGTGCTATTTCATTGGAGTGGTTTACTTGCTTCTATTGAGATGGTTCTTTTAGGGAAAAAAATTAAAAGAAATCCAATATTGTTGACATTTGATTTGTCAGGCTGGCTCCCTCCTTTATCATCGTAAGACACCGTTAACACATTGAATGTGATATTTCATTTAGTCGATTTCTTCATTTTCCATTAGGATGGCCCTTTAGTTTGGAAATTAAAAACAAATAACGAGTATTTCCAGCAAATTTAACCAGGAACATTTTTCGTAAAGTTTGAAACCATGATTTCTCGCAAAACTTTCGTTCTCTTTCATTTATTACTGTGTAATTATAATAATTTCAACCGATTTATATCCACTGATCGAAAGATCATGGTACGGACATAATGTTCGACGAAAAATGTAAGGATAACTTAGTTATTAACGCAAGAGAATTGTTTACTAGAGAACCTCTCATTGTTAGATAGCTTCTTTTGAACAAGTTTTGCGCGATTTCCCAGAAAGTCGACCAGTTTCGACGTTTCATGCATTTCTAAGACCTTTGGCATCGGAAAAAAATTGTTTATTGAGCACTACTGTTTTTTTTTTTTACTTACATTGGATTGGCACCCTAGTCTATCTTCTATATATAGAAAAATGAATTTCTGTCTGTCTGTCTGTCTGAACCGTATAGACTTATAAAACTACTGAACCGATCAGCGTGAAATCATGTTTAGTGGGGTTTTTGGAGCCGGAGAAGGTTCTTATGATAGTTAGAAACCCATCCCTTATCTGGAAAGGGGGTTCCCATACAAATGAAAAACACTTTTCTGCATAACTCGAGAACTATTCAAGCAATGGAAACCACAAATTTAGCATTGTGAGGTCTACTTGGAGGCAAAACATGTTTCTAGCGAGAGTTTGAGACCCCTCCCTTCTCTGGAAGGGGGGGGGGGGTTCTCATACAAATGAATTAGAAGTTTCTGCATAACTCAAGAACTAATCAAGCAAATGGAATCAGATTTGGGATATGGGGGTTTTTGAAGGCACGAAATGTTTCTCCTTGTGATTTTGGAAGAAATGATTGTATGGTGGTTTAGAGGACCCCTCACCCATGGAAGGGTAAATTTAAGCCAGATATCGCTGATATCAG